>JARBHB010000048.1:0-15000 GCA_029891345.1 Dryococelus australis | reverse complement strand
TTTAAGCAAATCGTAGTTAATAAAATTCTTTATGGACAATTAGTTACATGCGCATACTTGTTAGAAGTTTGAAGTATAGGTATTAACTCAAATATTTTATATTTAATATAACCCAAAAACGACAAATGAGATGCATGTATTCTAGATAGCTGAATTGAACTGTTGTCATCATTCTTAAGCATATCGTAGTTTATTACATTCTTGTAAGGACAATCTTATTTACATGCGTTACTTATTAGTAGTATTTAGTGTAGGTATACAACTCTAATAGTTTTATAAAAAAATATATCCCAAAAAAAGGACAATGAGCTAAACATGAATTTATATAGCTGATTGAACTGTTGTCATCTATTAAGCAATTCTTTGTTATTTACCTTCTTGTCAAGGACATGGTATTCTTATAAGATATTGAAGTGTAGGCATTCCTCTCAAAAGTTTTGTTATAAAATGTACCCAAAAACGACAAATGAGATACAATGTGTTCTATATAGCTGAATTGAAATGTTATCATCATTTTAAGCTAAATCTTTGTATTACATTCTTGTAGGATAATTTGTTACATGCCGTATTGTATAAGTATTGTAGTGTTGGTATAAACTCAAAAAGGTTTACAAAAAAATTTTATACCAATATCGACAAATGAGTAACCTGTATTTTCTATATAGCTGAATTGAATGTTGTCATCATTCTTTAACAAAATCGTTTAGTTTTTTAAATTCTTGTAAGGACAATTAGATACATGCGTTCTTCTTAGAAAGTATTGAAGTGTAGGTATACCATCTCAAATAGATTTATAAGAAATATATCCCATAAACGGACAAATGAGTAAACATGTATTCTATACAGCTGAATTGAACTATTGTCATCTTTCTTAAGGCAATTATCGTAGCTTTTACATTTCTTGTAAGGACAATTTGATTCATAAGTTCCTTCATTGAAGTATTGAAGAGTGTTCGGGATTCCACTCAAATGTTTGTAATAAAAAACCCAAAACGACAAATGAGATACATGTGTTCTATATTAGCTGAATTGAACTGTTTTCATCGAGTTCTTAACCAAATCGTAGTTTATTACATTCTTCTAAGATACAATTAGTTACATGCGTTCTTCTTAGAAAGTATTGAAGTGTAGGTTATACCAATCAAAAGTTTTATAATAAAAATATATCCCAAAAGCGACAAATGAGTAACATGTGTTCTATACAGTTGAATTGAACAGTTGTCATCATTCTTAAGCAAATCGTAGTTATTAAATTCTTGTAAGGACAGTTAGTTTCATGCGTCTTCTTAGAAGTATTGAAGTGTAGGTATACAACTCAAAAGTTTTATAATTAAATATACCAAAAACGACAAATGAGTAACATGTATTCTATATAGCTGAATTGAACTGTTTTCATCATTCTTAAGCAAATCGTAGTTATTACATTCTTGTAAGGACAATTAGTTACATGCGTACTTGTTAGAAGTTTGAAGTGTAGGTATACAACTCAAAAGTTTAATAAAAATATACCCAAAAACGACAAATGATAACATGTTTCTATATAGCTGAATTGAACTTTATCATCATTCTTAAGCAAATCATTGTTATTACATTCTTGTAAGATAATTTGTTACATGCGTACTTGTTAGAAGTATTGAAGTGTTGGTATACAACTCAAAAGTTTTACAAAAAATATATCCCAAAACGACAAATGAGTAACTGTATTCTATATAGCTGAATTGAACTGTTGTCATCATTCTTAAACAAATCGTAGTTTTTAAATTCTTGTAAGGACAATTAGTTACATGCGTACTTGTTAGAATATTGAAGTGTGGTATACAACTCAAAAGTTTATAAAAATATATCCAAAAGCAAATGAGTACATGTATTCTATATAGTTGAATTGAACTGTTGTCATCATTCTTAAGCAAATGTAGTTATTCATTCTGTAAGAACAATTAGTACATAGTACTTTAGAGTTTGAGTGTAGGTATACAACTCAAAAGTTTTATAATAATATAACCAAAAACGACAATGAGTAAATGTTTCTATATATGAATTGAACTGTTGTCATCATTTTAAGCAAATCGTAGTTATTAATTCTTGTAAGCAATTAGTTACATACGTACTGTTAGAAGTTTGAAGTATAGGTATACAACTCAAAATTTTATAATAATATAACATAAACGACAAATGAGATCATGTATTCTATAAGCTGAATTGAACTGTTGTCATAATTCTAAGCAATGTAGTTTTACATTCTGTAAGGACAATTAGTTACATGCGTACTTTTAGAGTATTGAAGTGTAGGATACAACTCAAAAGTTTTATAAAAATATATCCCAAAAATGACAAATGAGTAACATGAATTCTATTAGCTGAATTGAACTGTTGCATCATCTTAAGCAATCTTTGTATTACATTCTGTAAGGACATGTACTTCTTAGAAGTATTGAAGTGTAGATTCCTCTCAAAAGTTTTGTAATAAATTAACCAAAAACGACAAATGAGATACATGTTTCTATATAGCTGAATTGAACTGTTTCATCATTCTTAAGCAAATAATTGTATACATTCTTGTAAGGATAATTGTACATGCGTACTTTAAAGTATTGAAGTGTTGGTATACACTCAAAGTTTTACAAAAATATACCCACGACAATGAGAACATGTATTCTATATAGCTGAATTGAACTGTTTCTCTTCTTAAAAATCGTAGTTTTAATCTTGTAAGGACAATTAGTTACATGCGTACTTGTTAGAATATTGAAGTGTAGGTATACAACTCAAAAGTTTTATAAAAATAACCAAAAGGCAAATGAGTAACATGTATTCTATATAGTGAATTGAACTGTTGTCATCATTCTTAAACAAATCGTAGTTTTAAATTCTTGTAAGGACAATTAGTTACATGCGTACTTGTTAGAATATTGAAGTGTAGTATACAACTCAAAAGTTTTATAAAAATATATCCAAAAAGCCAATGAGTAACATGTATTCTATATAGTGAATTGAACTGTTGTCATCATTCTTAAGCAAATCGTAGTATTACATTCTGTAAGAACAATTAGTTACATACGTACTTGTTAGAAGTTTGAAGTGTAGGTAACAACTCAAAGTTTTATAATAAATATAACACAAAAACGACAAATGAGATAAATTGTTCTATATAGCTGAATTGAACTGTTGTCATCATTATTAAGCAAATCGTAGTTATTAACAATTAGTTACATGCGTTTTTTAGAAGTATTGAAGTGTAGGTATACAACTCAAAAGTTTTAATAAATATATCCCAAAACGACAAATGAGTATATGTATTCTATATAGTGAATTGAACTGTTGTCATCATTTTAAGCAAATCGTAAGTTATTAATTCTTGTAAGACAATTAGTTACATGCGTACTTCTTAGAAGTATTGAAGTGTAGGTATACAACTCAAAAGTTTATAATAAATATATCCCAAAAAACGACAAATGAGATACATGTATTCTATATAGCTGAATTGAACTGTTGTCATCATTCTTATGCAAATCGTAGTTATTACATTCTTGTAAGGACAATTAGTTACATGCGTATTTTTAGAAGTATTGAAGTGTAGGTATACAACTCAAAAGTTTATAAATAAATATATCCCAAAAACGACAAATGAGTAACATGTATTCTATATAGCTGAATTGAACTGTTGTCATCATTCTTAGCAAATCGTAGTTATTAATTCTTGTAAGGACAATTAGTTACATGCGTACTTCTTAGAAGTATTGAAGTGTAGGTATACAACTCAAAAGTTTATAATAAATATATCCCAAAAACGCAAATGAGTAACATGTATTCTATATAGCTGAATTGAACTGTTGTCATCATTCTTAAGCAAATCGTAGTTATTACATTCTTGTAAGGACAATTAGTTACATGCGTACTTCTTAGAAGTATTGAAGTGTAGGTATACAACTCAAAAGTTTTATAATAAATTATATCCAAAAACGACAAATGAGTAACATGTATTCTATATAGCTGAATTACTGTTGTCACATTCTTTAGCAAATCGTAGTTTATTCTTGTAAGGACAATTAGTTACATGCGTATTTAAGAAGTTTGTAAGTGTAGGTAACACCTCAAAAGTTTGTAATAAATTAACCCAAAACGACAAATGAGATACATGTGTTCTATAAGCTGAATTGAACTGTTGTCATCATTCTTAAGCAAATTCGTAGTTATTAAATTCTTGTAAGGACAATTAGTTACATGCGTTCTTCTTAGAAGTATTGACGTGTAGGTATACAACTCAAAGTTTTATAATAAATATATCCAAAAACGACAAATGAGTAACATGAATTATATATAGCTGAATTGAACTGTTGCATCATTCTTAAGCAAATCGTAGTTATTACATTCTTGTAAGGACAATTAGTATACATGCGTACTTGTTAGAAGTTTGAAGTGTAGGTATACAACTCAAAAGTTTAATAATAAATATAACCAAAAACGACAAATGATATATGTGTTCTATATAGCTGAATTGAACTTTTCATCATTCTTAAGCAAATCATTGTTATTACATTCTTGTAAGGATAATTTGTTACATGCGTACTTTTATAAGTATTGAAGTGTTGGTATACAACTCAAAAGTTTTACAAAAAATATATCCCAAAACGACAAATGAGTAACATGTATTCTATATAGCTGAATTGAACTGTTGTCATCATTCTTAAACAAATCGTAGTTTTTAATTCTTGTAAGAAAATTAGTTACATGCGTACTTGTTAGAATATTGAAGTGTAGGTATACAACTCAAAAGTTTTATAAAAAATATATCCCAAAAATGAAAAATGAGTAACATGTATTCTATATAGTGAATTGAACTGTTGTCATCATTCTTAAGCAAATCGTAGTTATTACATTCCTGTAGAAAAATTGTTACATACGTACTTGTTAGAAGTTTGAAGTGTAGGTATACAACTCAAAAGTTTTATAATAAATATATAACACAAAAACGACAAATGAGATAAATGGTTCTATATAGCTGAATTGAACTGTTGTCATCATTCTTTAGCAAATCGTAGTTATTACATTCTCGTAAGGACAATTAGGTACATGCGTATTCTTAGAAGTATTGAGTGTAGGTATACAACTCAAAAGTTTATATATAAATATAATCCAAAAACGACAAATAGTATACATGTATTCTATATAGCTGAATTGAACTGTTGTATCATTCTTTAGCAAATCGTAGTTATTACATTCTTGTAAGGACAATTAGTTACATGCGTACTTCTTAGAAGTATTGAAATTGGTATAAACTCAAAAGTTTTATAATAAATATATCTCAAAAAGACAAATGAGTAACATGTATTCTATATAGCTGAATTAACTTTGTCATCATTCTTAAGCAAATAGTAGTTTTACATTCTTGTAAGGACAATTAGTTACATGCGTAATGTTAGAAGTATTGAAGTGTAGGTATACACCTCAAAAGTTTTGTAATAAATATATCCCAAAAACGACAAATGAGTAACATGTATTCTATATAGCATAATTGAAATGTAGTCATCATTCTTATGTAAATCGTAGTATTAATTCCTGTAAGGACAATTAGTTACATGCGTACTTGTTAGAATTTGAAGTGTAGGTATACACTCAAAAGTTTTATAATAAATATAACCCAAAAACGACAAATGAGATACATGTATTCTATACAGCTGAATTGAACTGTTGTCATTATTCTTAA
Organism: Dryococelus australis; assembly: GCA_029891345.1. NCBI lineage: Eukaryota > Metazoa > Arthropoda > Insecta > Phasmatodea > Phasmatidae > Dryococelus > Dryococelus australis. Next base: position 9,296 of record JARBHB010000048.1, on the reverse strand, counting down.
GCAAACTAGTTTTAAATTCTTGTAAGGACAATTAGTTACACGCGTACTTGTTAGAATATTGAAGGTAGGTATACAACTCAAAATTTTATAAAAATATATCCCAAAAAGCCAAATGAGTAACATGTATTCTATATAGTGAATTGAAATGTTGTCATCATTCTTAAGCAAATCGTAGTTATTACATTCTTGTAAGGACAATTAGTTACATGCGTACTTCTTAGAAGTATTGAAATGTAGGTATAAACTCAAAAGTTTTATAATAAATAATACAAAAACGACAAATGGTAACATGTATTTATATATAGCTGAATTAAACTGTAATCATTATTCTTAAGCAAATCGTAATTATTACAATCTTGTAAGGAATTATTACATGCGTACTTCTTAGAAGTATTGAAGTGTATGTATACATCTCAAAAGTTTTTAATAAATAAACCCAAAAACGACTAATGCGATTCATGTTTCTATACAGCTGAATTGAACTTTTGTCATCTTTTTTAACAAATTCGTAGTTATTAAATTCTTGTAAGGACATTAGTTACATGCGTACTTCTTAGAAGTATTGAAGTGTAGGTATACAACTCAAAAGTTTTATAATAAATTTATCCCAAAATAGACAAATGAGTAACAAGTATTCTATATAGCTGAATTGAACTGTTGTCATCATTCTTAAACAAATCGTAGTTATTAAATTCTTGTAAGACAATTAGTCACATGCGTTCTTCTTAGAAGTATTGAAGTGTAGGTATACCACTCAAAAGTTTTATAATAAAGATATCCCAAAACGACAAATGAGTAAATGTGTTCTATATAGCTGAATTGAACTGTGTGACATCATTTAAGCAAATCGTTGTTATTACATTCTTGTAAGGACAATTAGTTAGATGCGCACTTTTAGAAGTATTGAAGTGTAGGTATACAACTCAAAAGTTTTATAATAAAATATATCCCAAAAACGACAAATGAGTAACATGTATTCTATATAGCTGAATTGAATGTTGTCATCATTCTTAAGCAAATCGTAGTTATTAAATTCTTGTAAGGACAATTAGATACATGCGTTCTTCTTTGAAGTATTGAAGTGTAGGTATACAACTCAAAAGTTTTATAATAAATATATCCCAAAAACGACAAATGAGTAACATGTATTCTATACAGCTGAATTGAACTGTTTTCATTATTCTTAAGCAAATCGTAGTTATTACATACTTGTAAGGACAATTAGTTACATGCGTACTTGTTTGAAGTTTGAAGTGTAGGTATACAACTCAATAGTTTTATAATAAATATAACCCAAAAACGACAAATGAGATACATGTGTTCTATATAGCTGAATTGAACGTTGTCATCATTCTTAAGCAAATCGTAGTTATTAAATTCTCATAAGGCAATTAGTTACATGCGTTCTTCTTAGAAGTACTGAAGTGTAGGTATTCAACTCAAAAGTTTTATAAAAAATATATCCCAAAAAGGCCAAATGAGTAAGATGTATTCTATATTGTTGAATTGAACTGTTGTCATTATTCTTAAGCAAATCGTAGTTATTACATTCCTGTAAGAACAATTAGTTACATGCGTACTTGTTAGAAGTTTGAAGTGTAGGTATACAACTCAAAAGTTTTTAATAAATATATCCCAAAGACGACAAAATGAGTAAAATGTATTCTATATAGCTGAATTGAACTGTTATCATCATTCTTAAGCAAATCATTGTTATTACATTCTTGTAAGGATAATTAGTTACATGCGTACTTGTTAGAAGTATTGAAGTGTGGTATACAACTCAAAAGTTTTACATAAAAATATATCCCAAAACCGACAAATGATGTAACATGTATTCTATATAGCTGAATTGAACTGTTGTCATCATTCTTAAACAAATAGTAGTTTTTAAATTCTTGTAAGGACAATAGTTACATGCTTACTTGTTAGAATATTGAAGTGTAGGTATACAACTAAAAGTTTTTAAAAAAAATATATCCCAAAAATGACAAATCAGTAACATGTATTCTTTATAGCTGAATTGAACTGTTGTAATCATTCTTAAGCAAATCGTAGTTATTAAATTCTTGTAAGGACAATTAGATACATGCGTTCTTCTAGAAGTATTTAAGTGTAGTTATACAACTCAAAAGTTTTATAATAAATATATCCCAAAAACGACAAATGAGTAACATGTATTCTATACAGCTGAATTGAACTATTGTCATCATTCTTAAACATATCGTAGCTATTACATTCTTGTAAGGACAATTAGATACATACGTTCTTCATAGAAGTATTGAAGTGTAGGGATTCCACTCAAAAGTTTTGTAAAAAATTAACCCAAAAACGACAAATGAGATACATGTGTTCTATATAGCTGAATTGAACTGTTTTCATCATTTTAAAGCAAATCGTAGTTATTACATTCTTGTAAGGAAAATTAGTCACATGCGTACTTGTTAGAAGTATTGAAGTGTATGTATACAACTCAAAAGTTTTTAAAAAAATATATCCCAAAAATGACAAATGAGTAACATTATTCTATATAGCTGAATTGAACTGTTTTCATCATACTTAAGCAAATCGTAGTTATTATATTCTTGTAAGGACAATTATTTACAATCGTACTTCTTAGAAGTATTGAAGTGTAGGCATACCACTCAAAAGCTTTGTAATAAATAGAACCCAAAAACGAAAAATGAGTAAATTGTGTTCTATGTAGCTGAATTGATATGTTGTCATCATTCTTAAGCAAATCGTTGTTATTACATTCTTGTAAGGACAATTAGTTACATGCGTACTTGTTAGAAGTATTGAAGTGTAGGTATGCAATTCAAAAGTTTTATAATAAAATATATCCCAAATACGACAAGTGAGTAACAGGTATTCTATATAGCTGAATTGAACTGTTGTCATCATTCTTTAGCAGATCGTTGTTATTACATTCTCGTAAGGACAATTAGGTACATTCGTATTTGTAAGAAGTTTGAGGTGTAGGTATACAACTCAAAAGTTTAATAATAAATATAATCCAAAAACGACAAATGTGATACATGTGTTCTATACAGCTGAATTGAACTGTTGTCATCGTTCTTAGGCAAATCGTATTTATTAAATTCTTGTAAGGACAGTTAGTTACATGCGTACTTCTTAGAAGTATTGACGTGTAGGTATACAACTCAATAGTTTTATTATAAATATATCCCAAAAACGACAAATGAGTAATATGAATTCTATATAGCTGAATTGAACTGTTGTCATCATTCTCAAGCAAATCGTAGTAATTAAATTCTTGTAAGGGGAATTATTTACATGCGTTCTTCTTAGAAGTTTTGAAGTGTAGGTATAAAACTCAAAAGTTTTATAATAATTATATCCCAAAACGACAAATGAGTAACATGTATTCTATATAGCTGAATTGAACTATTGTCATAATTCTTAAGCAAATCGTATTTATTACATTATTTTAAGGAAAATTATTTACATGCGTACTTCTTAGAAGTATTGAAGTGTAGCTGTACAACTCAAAGATTTTGTAATAAATATATCCCAAAAACGACAAATGAGTAACATGTATTCTATATAGCTGATGAACTGTTATCATCATTCTTAAGCAAATCGTAATTATTACAATCTTGTAAAGACAATTATTTACATGCGTACTTCTTAGAAGTATTGAAGTGTAGGCATACCACTCAAAAGTTTTGTAATAAATACAACCCAAAAACGAGAAATGAATAACATGTGTTCTATATAGCTGAATTGAACTGTTGTCATCATTCTTAAGCAAATCGTTGTTATTACATTCTTGTAAGGACAATTAGTTACATGCGTACTTGTTAGAAGTTTGAAGTATAGGTATACAACTCAAAAGTTTTATAATAAATATAACCCTAAAACGACAAATGAGTTACATGTATTCTATATAGCTGAATTGAACTGATGTCATCATTCTTAAGTAAATCGTAGTTATTACATTCTTGAAAGGACAATTAGAAACATGCGTACTTGTTAGAAGTATTGAAGTGTAGGAATACAACTCAAAAGTTATATATAAAATATATCCCAAAAATGACAAATGATTAACATGTATTCTATATAAGTGAATTGAATTGTTGTCATCATTCTTAAGCAAATCGTAGTTATTACATTCTTGTAAGGACAATTAGTTACATGCGTTCTTCTTAGAAGTATTGAAGTGTAAGCATTCCACTCAAAAGTTTTGTAATAATATAACCCAAAAACGACAAATGAGATACATTTGTTCTATATAGCTGAATAGAACTGTTACCATCATTCATAAGCAAATCGTAATTATTACAATCTTGTAAGGACAATTAGATACATGCGTTCTTCTTAGAAGTATTGTAATTTAGGTATACAACTCAAAATATTTTGTAATAAATATATCCCATAAATGACAAATGAGTAACATGTATTCTATTTGCGAAATTGAACTGTTGTCATCATTCTTAAGCAAATCGTATTTATTACATTCTTGTAAGGACAATTTAGTTACATGCGTTCTTCTCAGAAGTATTGAAGTGTAGGCATTCCTCTCAAAAGTTTTGTAATAAATATATTCCCAAAACGGCAAATGAGTAACATGTATTCTATATAGCTGAATTGAACTGTTAACATCAATCTTAAGCAAATCGTAGTTATTACATTCCTGTAAGGACAATTAGTTACATGCGTACTTGTTAGAAGTTTGAAGTGTAGGTATTCAACTCAAAAGTTTTATAATCAATATAACCAAAAAACGACAAATGAAATACATGTGTTCCATATAGCTGAATTAAACTGTTATCATCATTCTTAAGCAAATCGTAATTATTACAATCATGTAAAAAAATTATTTACATGCGTACATCTTGGAAGTATTGAAGTGTATTCATACCACTCAAAAGTTTTGTAATAAATAGAACCCAAAAACGACAAATGAGTAAATTGTGTTCTATATAGCTGAATTGAACTGTTGTCATCATTCTTAAGCAAATCGTTGTTATTACATTCTTGTAAGGACAATTAGTTACATGCGTACTTGTTAGAAGTATTGAAGTGTCGGTATGCAACTCAAAAGTTTTATAATAAATATATCCCAAATACGACAAATGAGTAACATGTATTCTATATAGCTGAATTGAACTGTTTTCATCATTTTAAAGCAAATCGTAGTTATTTCATTCTTGTAAGGACAATTAGTCACATGCGTACTTGTTAGAAGTATTGAAGTGTAGGTACACAACTCAAAAGTTTTAAATAAAATATATCCCAAAAATGACAAATGAGTAACATGTATTCTATATAGTTGAATTGAACTGTTTTCATCAAACTTAAGCAAATCGTAGTTATTACATTCTTGTAAGGACAATTGTAACATGCGTTCTTCTTAGAACTATTGAAGTGTAGGCATTCCTCTCAAAAGTTTTGTAATACATGTAACCCAAAACCGCAAATGAGATACATGTGTTGTATATAGCTGAATTGAACTGTTGTCATCATTCTTAAGCAAATCGTAATGTTTACAATCTTGTAAGGACAATTATTTACATGCGTACTTCTTAGAAGTATCGAAGTGTAGGCATACCACTCAAAACTTTTGTAATAAAAACAATCCAAAAACGACAAATGAGTACATGTATTCTATATAGCAGAATTGAACTGTTGTCATCATTCTTAAACAAATCGTAGTTATTAAATTCTTGTAAGGTCAATTAGATACATGCATTCTTCTTAGAAGTATTGAATTGTAGGTATACAACTCATAAGTTTTATAATAAATATATCCCAAAAACGACAAATGAGTAACATGTATTCTATATAGCTGAATTGAACTATTTTCATCATTCTTAAGCAAATCGTAGTTATTACATTCTTGTAAGGACAATTAGTTACATGCGTACTTTTTGAAGTTTGAAGTGTAGATATTCAACTCAAAAGTTTTATAATAAATATAACCCAAAAACCACAAATGAGATACATGTGTTCTATATAGCTGAATTGATCTGTTGTTCATTCTTAAGCAAATCGTAGTTATTAAATTCTTGTAAGGGTAATTATTAATGCGTTTCTTCTTAGAAGTATTGAAGTGTAGGTATAAAACTCAAAAGTTTTATAATAAATATATCTCAAAACCGACAAATGAGTAACATTGTATTCTATATAGCTGAATTGAACTATTGTCATCATTCTTAAGCAAATCGTAGTTATTACATTATTTTAAGGAAAATTATTTACATGCGTACTTCTTAGAAGTATTGAATGTAGCTATACAACTCAAAAGATTTATATATAAATATAACCCAAAAACGACAAATGAGATACATGTGTTCTATATAGCTGAATTGAACTGTTGTCATCATTCTTAAGCAAATCGTAGTTATTACATTCTTGTAAGGACAATTAGTTACATGCGTACTTGTTAGAAGTATTGAAGTGTAGGTATACAACTCAAAAGTTTTTAAAAATATATCCCAAAAACGACAAATGAGTAACATGTATTCTATATAGCTGAATTGAACTGTTGTCATCATTCTTAAACAAATCGTAGTTATTAAATTCTTGTAAGGTCAATTAGATACATGCATTCTTCTTAGAAGTATTGAAGTGTAGGCATACAACTCATAAGTTTTATAATAAATAAAATCCCAAAAACGACAAATGAGTAACATGTATTCTATATAGCTGAATTGAACTTTTTCATCATTCTTAAGCAAATCGTAGTTATTACATTCTTGTAAGGACAATTAGTTACATGCGTACTTTTGAAGTTTGAAGTGTAGATATTCAACTCAAAAGTTTTATAATAAATATAACCCAAAAACGACAAATGAGATACATGTGTTCTATATAGCTGAATTGAACTGTTGTCATCATTCTTAAGCAAATCGTAGTTATTACATTCTGTAAGGACAATTAGTTACATGCGTTCTTCTTTGAAGTTTGAAGTGTAGGTATAAAACTCAAAAGTTTTATAATAAATTATATCCCAAAAACGACAAATGAGTAACAATGTATTCTATATAGCTGAATTGAACTGTTGTCATCATTCTTAAGCAAATCGTAGTTATTACATTCTTGTAAGGACAATTAGTTACATGCGTACTTCTAGAAGTATTGAAGTGTAGGTATACAACTCAAAAGTTTTGTAATAATATATCCCAAAAACGAAAATGAGTAACATGTATTCTATATAGCTGAATTGAACTGTTGTCATCATTCTTAAGCAAATCGTAGTTATTACATTCTTGTAAGGACAATTAGTTACATGCGTACTTGTTAGAATTTGAAGTGTAGGTATACAACTCAAAAGTTTTATAATAAATATAACCCAAAAACGACAAATGAATACATGTGTTCTATATAGCTGAATTGAAACTGTTATCATCATTCTTAAGCAAATCGTAATTATTACAATCTTGTAAGGACAATTATTTACATGCGTACTTCTTAGAAGTATTGAAGTGTAGGCATACCACTCAAAAGTTTTGTAATAAATAAACCCAAAAACGACAAATGAGTAAATGTGTTCTATATAGCTGAATTGAACTGTTGTCATCATTCTTAAGCAAATGTATGTTATTACATTCTTGAAGGACAATTAGTACATGCGTACTTGTTAGAAGTATTGAAGTGTAGGTATACAACTCAAAAGTTTATATATAAATATATCCCAAAAACGACAAATGAGTAACATGTATTCTATATAAGCTGAATTGAACTGTTGTCATCATTCTTAAGCAAATCGTAGTTATTACATTCTTGTAAGGACAATTAGTTACATGCGTTCTTCTTAGAAGTATTGAAGTGTAGGTATACAACTCAAAAGTTTTTAATAAATATACCCAAAAACGACAAATGAGATACATGTTTCTATATAGCTGAATTGAACTTATCATCTTCTTAAGATGAATTAGATCACAAAATTTTAATAATTTAAAAGAAAATGTAACATTTTCATATGTATAAATTACATCTAAGCAAATGAGTTATTAATTTGTAAGACTGTTACATCTACTATGAAGTTTAATTGGAACTAATTTTTAATATATTCAAGAAAATGAGATATTCAAAGTTTGAATTACATCTAAGAAATGTAGTTTATCTGAAGGAATTGTCTTCTTTTAAAATTAAGTGTAGGATTCACAATTTTTAATAATACAAAAACCAAAAGTATTTTATAAGCAATAACTTGTAATTAACAATCGAATTAATTTGTAAATTATAATGTATTTTAGTAGAATTAGGATCCTAAAGTTGAATAACCAAACAATGATCATTTTACAATGTATTTAAATCTTGTAATCATCTTAGATAACTGATTCTTTTAAGTATTATGTAAGGTAACAATCTTACAGTTTTATTTTAGAAGTATTGAATTGTATACACTAAAGTTATTAATAACCAAAACGAAATAATAATTCTAATATAGCTGATTAATTGTATCATTCAAAATTTATTATTAGAAATTAACTTAGAATTGAAATGTTTACAAAGTTTATAATTAACACACAAAAGTTATTTAATTATAAACAAATGAATTTTTAAATAATTAATTTACATTTAAGAAATTTTACATTCTTAAGAATTATTAATGTGTACTTTAAATTTGAAGTAATAACCAAAAAAAAATAAATATCAAAAGAAATGAAACTGTATCATTAGCAAATTGATTATTATTCTTTAAGGCAAAACTTTTTCTTTGAATTGAAATAGTAACAATCAAAAGTTAATATAGTATATAAAACCAAAAGTTTAAATGTATTTAAGCAAATGAATGATTCTTAATTAATATTGAATGTTTTAAATTTTTAAGAATGTAGTTACATAATTCTTTAAGATAATTAGGTACAAATTATTTTTTAATATAATTCAAAACTTAATATATTAACAATAAATGAATCAATGTATTATAACTTTGAATTAATTTACATTTATAGGAAATTATTACAATTTTGTTAAGAAATGTAGTTAATATTAAATTAATTATTAAATCAAACAAATTTGTAATAAATATCCAACAATAGTAATTGATTTTACATATAATTGAATTATCATTAAATTTGTAAGAAAATTTATACATGTTGTGATATTATTTAGGTACAATAAAGTTTATAAAAAATCAAAAATTTACAAAATATATCATTATAATGGATAAAATGTATTCTAATGTAGATAACTTTATAATTTTAAAATATATTAATACGTTTTAAATTTAAGTTTATTCTAAAATTGAATTAGCATATCAACTTTAATAAAATATACCCTAAGAATAGTAAATGTATTCTATATAATTGAATGTTACATAT
>JARBHB010000479.1:0-12297 GCA_029891345.1 Dryococelus australis | reverse complement strand
TAAAGCCATGGATGAAAAAACCCCTTTTTTTCCCCTTTTTATTTTAAAAAAATTTTGGTTTTTTAAAAAATTTCCTTGGGAATTTTTAAAAATTTAAAACATTTCCCCCCCCCCCCTTTTTTTTTTTTAAAACAAAAAAAAAAAATTTGAATAAAAAACCCCTTTCCCTAAAGGGGGAAAAAAAGGGTTTTTTCCCCAAGAAAAATTTTTAAAACCCCCCCCAAAAATTTCTTTTTAAAATTTTAAGGGCCCGGGGAAAAAACCCCCCCTTTTTTGGGGAACAACCCCTAAACTTTGGGAAAATTCCCTTTGGTTTTTGGGTTCGCAAAACCCGAAAACCAAAAAAACTCAAAAAATTTAATTTTAAAAAAATTTTTTAAAAGGGAAAATAAAAAAAAACCCCCTTTTTTTTAAAAAAAAAATTTTAAAATTAATTTAAAACCCCTTTTCTTTTTAAAAAAAAAATTAATAAATTTTTTTTTTAAACCCCCCCCTTTTTCCCCCTTTTTTCCCTTTTTTCCCCAAAAATTTCCCCAAAAATTTTTTTTTTCAAAAAAAAAATTTTTTTCCCCCCCTTTTTCCCCCCCAAAATTTTTTTTTCAAACCCCCCAAAATTTTTTTAAAAAAACCCCCCAAAAATTAACCCCCCATTTTTTTAAAAACCCCCCCCCTTTTCCCCCCCTTTTCCCCCCCCAAAAAACCCAAAAAAAAATTCCCAATCTTTTTAAAAATTTTTTCCCCCCCCCCCCCCTTCCCCCCACCCCTTTTTCCCCCCCCCCCTTAAAAACCCCCTTCCCCCTCTTATTAAATTACCCTTTAAAAAAAAACCCCCCCCAAACCCCCCTTTTTTTTTTAACCCCATTTTTTTTTAAAATTCCCCCTTTTCCCAATACTAATTTTTTTTACAAAACCCCAAAAAAACAAAAACCCTAAAATTTCCTTTAAATTTTTAAAAACCTCCTTTTAAAAAATCCACCCCCCAAAAAAAAATTTAAAAAACAAATTCCATTTAAACCCCCTAACCCAAATTTTTTTAAAATCAAAAATTTTTAAAAAAAAAAAACCCCCATAAAAAACCCCCCAAAATAAAAATTAAAAACCCCCCCAAAAAAATTAAATTTTTTTAATAACCCAAATTTAAAAAAAAAAATATTTTTTTTAAAAAATTAAAAAAATTTTTTAAAAAAAATTTTCCCCAAAAAAAAAAAAACCTTTTAAAACCCCCTTTTTTTTTACTAAAACAAAAAATTTAACTTTTTTCCCTAACCCCTTTTTCCTTTTTCCTTTTTTACCCCTTTTTTTTTTAAAATTTCTCCTTCCCCTTTTTTTTCCCTCCCCATTTTTCCCCCCCAAAAATTTTAAAAAATTCCAAACCCTTTCTAAACACCCCCTTTTTAAAATTATTTTTTTTAAAAAATTTAATTTAAAAAAAAAATTTTTTTAAAATTTTTTTAAAAAATTTTTTTTTAAAAAAAATTAATTTTTTAAAAAAACCCATTTTTTAAATTTTTTTTTTTTTAATTTTATTAAAATAAACCCCCAAAAAAAATTTAAATTAATTTTAAAAAAACCCAAATTTTTTTTTTCCCCCCAAAAAAAATTTTTTAAAAATTTTTCCCCTTTTTTCCCACTTAAAAAAAAAAAAAAAATTTTTTTAAAAAATTTAAAAATTTTTTTTTTAATTTAAAAAAAAAAAAAAAAAAAAAAAAATTTTTTTCCCCTAAAAAAAAAAAAAAACCCCTTTTTTCCCCCCCAAACTTTTAAAAAATTTTTTTTTAAAAAAATTTTTAACCCCCCAAAAAATTTTTAAATTTTTTCCCAAAAAATTTTAACCCCAAAAAAATCCCCCCCCCAAAAAACCCCCCCAAAACCCCCCCCAAAAAAAAACCCCCAATTTTTCCCCCTTATTTAAACCCCCCCCCCCCCCAAAAAACCCCTTTTTTTCCCAAAAAAAAAACCCCCTTTTTTCCCCCTTTTTTTATCATTTTTTTCCCTTTTCTAAATTTTCAAATCAAAATTTTTTTAAAAAAACCCCCCCAAAAATTAATTAAAATTTCCTTTTAATTTTAAAATTTCCCCCCAAAATTTCCAAAAATTTTTACCCCCCCCCCCTTTTTTCCCTTTTTAAAAAATTTTTTTTTCCCCCTTTTTTTCCCCCTTTTAAACCATTCCCTTAAAAAAAAAATTTAAACCCCAAAAAAATTTTCCCACCCAAAAATTTTTATAACTTTTTAAACCCCATTTTTTCCATTTTCCCCCTTTATCCCCCCCCCCCCCCCCCCCCCCCCCCCCAAAAAATACCCCCCCCCCAAAAAAAAAATTTAAAAACCCCCCCAAAAACAAAAAAACCCCCCTTTTTCCCAAACCCCCCTTTTTTTAAAAAATTTTTAAAACCCAAAAAAAAAAAAAATAAAAAAAAATCCCAAAAAACCCCCCCAAAAACCCCCCCCCCCCAAATTTTTAAAAAACCCAAATAAAAACCCCCTTTTTTTTCAAAAAAAAAAAAAAAAAAAAAATTTTACCTTTTCCAATTTAAAAAAAAATTTAAAAACCCCCAAACCCCTTTTTTTCCCCCAAAAAAAAAAATTTTTTTTCCCCCCCATTTCTTTTTCCCCCCCAAACCCCCAAAAAATTTTAAAACCCAAAAAAACCCCCTTTTCCCCCCCCAAAAACCCCAAAAATTTTTTAAATTATTTTTCAAAAAAACCTAATCAAATAAAAATATTTCCCCTTAACCTTTTCCAAAACCCCTTAAAAAAACCAAAAAACTTAAAAAAACCCCCCAAAAACCCCCTCAAAAAAAATTTTTTTAACCCCAAAAAAAAACCCCCAAAAAACCCCACCAAAAAAAAACCCCCCCAAAAAAACAAAAACCCAAAAACCCAAAAAAAAACCCCCAAAAAAAACCAAAAAAAACCCCCAAAAACCCAAAACCCAAAAAATTTCCCAAAAAAAAACCCCCCCAAAAATTTTTTTTAAAACCCCCAAACCAAAAACCAAAACCCCCCCAATTTTTTAAAACCCCCCCCAAAAAAAAAAACCCCCAAAAACCAAAAAAAATTTTTTTTCCCCCACCCCCAAATCTCCCCTTTCCCCCCCTTTCTAAAAAACCCTTTTCCCTCCCCCAAACCCCCAAACCCCCCCCCCCCCAACCAAAAAAATTTTCCCCCCAAAACCCCCCAAAACCCAAAAAAAAAAAAAAACCCCAAAAATAAAAAAAAAAACCCCAAATCCAAAAAAAATACCCACCCAAAAAAAATTTTCCCCCCAAAACTTTAATCCCCCCCCCCCCAAAAAAACCCCCCTTCAAAAAATAAAAAAAATTAAAAAAAACCCCAAAAAAACCCCAAAACCCCAAAAAAAAAAACCCCCCACAAAACCAAACCCCCACCCAAACAACCCCCCTTTTTTCCCCAAAAAAATCCCCTTTTTTTTTAAAAAATTTTCAAAAAACCCCCCCAAAAAAAACCCCCCCCAAAAACCCAAACAAACTTTTTTTTAAAAAAAAACCCCTTCACCAACCCACATTTTTCCCCAAAAACCCCCCCTTTTAAACCCCCCCTTACCCCCCCCAAAAAAAAACCCAAAAACCCAATTCCCCCCAAAAACACCCCTTTTCCCAAAAACCCCACCACGTTTTTTAAAACCAACCAAAAAAATTAAGGAATAAAAAACCCCCCCCCCCCAAAAACCCCCCTTTTTAATACAAAAACCCGCCCCCAAAATTTTTTGAAACTTACCAATTTTTTTCCACAAATAAAATAAACAAAACCCCATACAAAAATTTAAAACCTCTCGACGGCGAAAAAACAAAATTTTTCCCATCCCACAAACCTATTTAAGTTTATGATCATCACTAACATCATTTCACAAATTTTCCAGGTTTAATATGAAATTTCCCCCACCCTGGAAAAAAAAATAAAAAAAATAAAAACAATTAAAAAATAATCCTATTGAAAATCAAACTTTTAACCAAAAAAAACCCGAAACCCATACTCCACAAAAAAACCAAACGTAACCATCGTTTTCCCAAACCCCCCTTTGATCATTTAAAACCCCCAAAAATGTATAAATTTGAAAAAATAACACTAAAACTAAAAAAAATTTCAAAAATTCCTTAAAAACGTCCCTTTAACATTCAAAATAAACATATTACATCCAATTTAAAAAAAAAAATTCAACTTACTTTTCTTTTCTAAAACTTCCATTTTTTCAAAAAAAATTTTTTCAAACAAAAAAATTTCCCCCTTCCAACAATCAATGTAAAAAACCACATTAATTTCCTTCGCAAAAAAAAAAAACACTTAGTTTAAAACAATTATTGAAAAGGTTTTAAAGTAAACGCCCAAACATACAAAGGGGGCCCTGCAATCCAACCCCCGGACCATCTAAAACCCCCTTTAATGGGGTTCCAACAACAAATCTAACTAACAAAACATGGGCCCCACCATCCAAATTACCCCAACCCGAAACCCACAACAATTTCCCTGCAGTGCAAACATCAATTCATTTTAAATAAAACCCCGCGACAAACCCGGGCAAAACTACCAAAAAAAATAAAACCACCCCTTTTCAAACCAAAAAAACCCCTTTAAAAAAAAACAAAAAAATCCAACATGCAAAGAAAACAAATCCAAATCACCTCTTTTCTAAACAAACATAACCCCCCCCCCCCCCCCACCACAACCCCAACAAAAAACGAAAAATAACCCAAAACTAACAAACCCATTTAACCCAACCCATAAAAATTTTTAAATTTCCCGCTGGTTTTCCAAATTTCCCCAACACCCCAACAATCGCAAAACTTTCAAACCATCCCCTTTATTTCTTTAAATTTCCTTATTTATCTCTAACCAAATTATAAAAATTTAAATTTTCGAAAATTTCCATTTAAATTACTTTTTTTTAAAAAAAATGCCCTTTTAAAACAACCAAAAAAAAATAACAAAATCCCAAACCAACATAAAAAAAAGGGTTTTTTAAAAAATTTAAAACCAAAATTTAACCACCAACAAAACCCGGAACCAATTCTTAAAAATCAATTAAAACCCAAATTTAAATTTACGTTTAACTCCAAAAGGGCTCTTTTCATTTAAAAACCAAAAAACCAAGAAATTACAACCCCAAACAGAAGGGGGGTTTTTAAAAACCCCCCAAAACCCAAACAAAGGGGTTTAAATTTTAAAAAAATTTGCCACCACCGGGACCCCAGCTTTAAAATAAACAAAACGGAATTTTAAAAAATTTGCCACCAAATGCTTAACCAGAACTTAAAAACAAACCACTCTCAAGTGTGTTTAAAATTTTAACCAAAAATAATTCTAACAAAAACCCTTTAAACCAACCAAAAACTAATTTTTCAACCCCTTTAAAAGGGGGCAATAAACTTTTACACAGCGAACCCTTTTAAAAACTCACCCATCCAAAAAAAAATACCCCAGCCCCACTTTTTTTCTCCCCTGCAAAACGAAACCCCTATGTAGAACTTTTCCTAATATTTTTGCCAAACCCTTTTTTTAATAAAAATTCAAATATAAAATTTCCAAAAAAAAAAAACATTTTTTCCCCTTTTTAATTATTTAATATTAATTTCAAAATTTTTCAAAAAAAAATTACGAAAAAAACTATTTACACCTTGATTTCCCCTTAAGCACAAAAACACAGACTAAACCTTTCCCAAAATTTTACCCAAATCAAAAACCAAAACCCAAAACAAACACCACCCCACAAACGGGAAAACCAGGGGTAAGCCCCCATCTCCTCTCTCTTATTGGAAAAGTTTTACAACCCTTAAAAATTAAAAACCACCCCGGGGAAACCCAGCTCTCACTTAATCACACTCAATTCTTTTCTTAACCCCACCCCCAAAATTTTTCTTCATTTTCAATATAAAACTAAAATATAAATTAAAAACCTAAATAATACTTATGTTTCCAATTAAAAACCCTTTCCCAATTACCCCCAAATAAACCGAGTTCAGAAAATCACGGTCCCCCCCTTTTTAAAGTTGAAAAACTTAAATTTCAAAAACGAAAACCCCTAAACACCTCCAACTCCCTCAAACGAACGCCCAAATTAAAAAAATTTTGTTCCCTTCCATAAACAAAAACCATCAAATAAACAAAACAAAAAAAATTTTCTAAAAATTTAAAAATAAACAAAAACACCTTTAAAAAAAAACCCTTAACCCCCAAAAGGGCCCTTTTCCGGGCAAAACCCCAAACCCCCCCCTTTTCTCCCCCTCCCAAAATTTAAACCCCCTCCGGCAAACCACACACACCTCCCAACAACGGAAACGGGAACACCCCGGGGACCCCCCCCACAGACCACCCCCCACCAAAATGCCCACATGCTCCTTTCCAACCCAAAAAACCCCAAAATTTTGATATACAACTTTTTTAACCATCCTCCCAAATCTTATTTCACTTAAACCAGGCACTTTAAAAAACCAGAAAAAACCCCCTTTTAAAAAAAACCCAATTAACATAAACAAATAGAATGGAAACCACATTACAAAAAAAATTTTAAAAATTTAAATTAACCCTTTTTAAATTTCCAACAAACGAAACAAAAAACTGCAATTTTCCCCCTTATCTCCAAAATTTTACCATAAATACATTGCAAAAACCACATTAAAAAACGGAAAAACAAACAAACAAAAAAAAAACCAAAACAAACTATTATTTTAAAAAACTCTTCCCGTTGCAATAACCTCCACGCTTCCTCAAAAAAAACTTCCCCGTTTTTCCCCAAAACCAATAAAAACGCACGCCTTTTCCCCTCAAACAATGCACATTTTTAAAAATTTTAACCAAAATAATCACCGGCAAAAACAAAAAATCCCAAGACAAACCCCACAATTATGAAAATCCCCATGAAACAAAACCACGTAAAAAAACCTTCCCAAAAATTTCAACAACAACCCCCCCCCCAACCCACGGGGGGCAAATGGGCTAAACCCCAAAGCCAACCAACTTTCCAAAATCCCATTTTAAACAACGGGCCACAAATAAGGCTTGGGGGGTCCCCCACCCCACCCCAGAGCAAACCCAAAACCCCCAAACCCCCCCCGGACCGACCCCCCCACCGGAAACCCCCCGACTACCTAAATCAACTCCCTCGCCCCGGCCACAAGGGGCAATGGCCCCCATAAGTCTTAACCCAAAATTGAAACCCCTTCCTTTAAAAAACCAAAACTCCCCCTTCAATTAAAATACACCCCCCCCCCAAAAATTTAAACTTAGAAATAAATGAATTCTTTTCTTTCCTATAACTTAAAATCCCCCAAAGGGGGCCCTCCCCAGAGGTCCAGAAGAACTCCTACAAAAAAACCCTGGGGGAAAATTCCCTTTACTTTGTAAAATTTTTAAAAAACAGGTAAGAACTATTTTTTTATACAATTCCTCAAAACCAACTCAATTAAACCCCAACAATTTCGCCCAAACAATCCCCCAACAAGGGCCCCAAAATAAAAAACACAAAACCCCCAAAATACTTTCAAAATATTTCCCCCACCCCCTTTTTTCACAAAAAATTTCCACCAAGGGGGCCCTGTCCTACTTAACCCCAAGGGGCTTATTACCTTCAAAAAACCCCTTTACACTTAAAAACAATAAAACAAAAAAAAAAAAAATACATTAAATTTCAAAAAGGAATCCACACTCGGCAATTCCCAAAAAATAAATTTTCCACCCCATTCCCAATTTACCCAAACAAATTTTACTTCCCCAAAAAAAACCCCCGCCAAAATTTTCCCTTAAAATTTTTTCTTATTTTACCTTTCTTTTTCGTGCCCTTTTTTTTTAAAACCCTTCCCATCCCCCCCAATTAAATTATTTTTTCCGTGAAATTACAATTAGCCTTTCCCCAATTTAAAACCTTTACACATTAAATTCCCCCCCTTTTTCCTTCCCCGCTTCAACCTACTTCCAAATTATTCAACAAAATTTACCCCCGCAAGGGGACGGGCCGGGGGGGCCCGCCCCCCCCAAGGGGCAAAACCACTACACCCTGTACCACCAAACATAAATTCCTCTCACGCTACCGCTAACGCAAGCCACGGAACACCCTCCCCTCTTACCACCCTTTCCAAACACTTCTACCCACCCCCTTTTCATCGAAAATTTCCCCCCATTTCCCCAAAACCCCCCTCCTTTCTTTACCCCAAGGCACGGCAACTTCCCCCAAAAATTTCTTTTTCATCCTTTTAAATTTTAATTTCCTTTTCCCATTTTAACAATTAAACATTTTTTAAACAAATAAACAAAGGCCACTTCCCTTTAATTGTTAATCCCAAACCAACTTAAAAAAACGACAAAACACAAAAACAAAAAACTTTTTCACCTTTTTAAAAAAAAACCCCCCCCCCCCCCTTTTAACCATCATTTTTCCTTTTTCTTCATTCTTTTTTTAAAACCCCTTTTTAAAACAAACCCCCTAAAAAACAACTCAAAACCAAAAAATAAAACCTAATTCACCTAACTCAAACAAAAAAACCGATGAACACCAAACAATTTGGAAAAAAACCCCCCCCCCCCCCACCACAACCCAGCAAACCCCCGCCCCTACAACCCTAACACCCCAAAAGGGGGCTTACACCCGCCCAAAAGGCCCAACCCTTACCCCCCAACCTTTTTCCCCAAACGGCCTTTTTCCCTTTCCCAAAATTTTTAACAATCCACCCAAACAAGCCAAAAAAAATTTTCCCGCTAAACCAATCCCCTTTCCCCACGGAACACCCATCCGCTCCCTTTAAACCCAAAACCCCCCAAAAAAAATTTTCACTCAAAACACTCAAAAAAAAAAAAAACAACGAAAAAAAACCCAAACAAAGGTTACCAATTTTTTTTACAAGAAAAACTACTTTCCCAACACCAATTTTGGGGCCCACCCCACCCCCAAAAAAAAAATTTTTAAACAAATTTCGAAATACAAAACTCACTTAAAAGGGCCCCAAAACCCCAAACAACCAACTCCGAAACCCATGTAAAAAACACAAAATCCTTTTTTTTTTTCTTCAAAATTTCAATTTTCGCAAATTTAATTCACCCAAAAACATTACAAACCTCCCCGTTTCCCGATCTAAAAAAAAAAAAACTTTCTTTCCATCTCCAAACTAAACAAAAAAAAGGTTCCATTTAATTTTCTCTTTCCCAAATTTTTCAAAACCCCACAAAAAACAAAAAAAACTTCCCCTAAATTTATTTTTAATTTTAAAAAACCTGGCCCTTCCCACTTTCACCAACTTCATTTCCCCCCACCTTCCCAGGCCCCCTTCCCCAAAATTTGTAAAAAATTTGGAAACAAAAACCCCCATTTAAATTTCCTTTCCCACCAGTATCTCCAAAACAAAACACCAATTAAAAAAATTTTTTAAGTTTTTTTTTAGCAAGGCTTTTTGCGAGGGGGGGTAAACCCCCCCCCCAAAAAACAACTTTTCCCCCTCCCCCCCCTATTCTCAAACCCGGAAACCCCCACCCCCTTCTCCAATCAATCTTCTTTTTTTTTTATAACAATAGGTAAGTTTCCTTAAGGAAAATCAAAATGTTGATTAAAGAAAAGATTTTTAATTAATAATTTTAATTTATGGTTTTATTTTTTCCTTGCTTTTTTTAAATTTTTAAATTATTAGTGGTTAAAATTTTAATCTAATAGCAATGAGCATTGATAAGTAAAATAAAAAAAAATTATGTTTTTTTTTAACAATGGTAAATTTTCTAATCATAATGAAGCATTTATTTAAATACACAATTTTTTTGTTTAAATTAATTTTTACCCTTTCCACCCGTGAAATTTGGGACGGGGGTTTTGGGAATTTGGGGGGGAGCCGTACGGTTCGTGGTGGGTTCCTCCGGTTAAAAAGGGCCCGGAGGGGCGTTAGGGCCCGGATGAGATGTTGGCAGGCGTTGCTCCCGCCCTTACAGGGGAGGTCGGCCCACTCTCTCTGGGGTAATTTCTGTTAAATGCATTGAAAATTAAACCGGTTGATTTATTATTTTAAGGTTGTTCGGGTTTTGATTTTTACAAAAGGATTTTGCCCTTGCTTTTTAAAGCCATAAATTATTATTGATTTTTTTGGTTGGTTAAATTTTTTTTTTGCTGAGGTTGGTTTGGGTTCAAAGGAGTGATTTGGCAGGGAAGAAAGGGGTTGGGGCAATACATAAACCCCGGGAAAAAACCCACCCGATCCCTCCATATTATAAGGGGCATAAAATCACCAAACGTGGCCCTTTGGAAATTTGAAAAGGTGGGTTTTGGGAAAAAACCCCCCCCCAAAAAATTTGGCTGAAAGGGGGGGGGGAAACCCCCCTTTTAAATGAGGGGAAAAAGGGAAGGGCGGGGTTGCCTATAACCCAAACCGACTTTTTTGGGGTTGGAAAAAATAAAATCAAATTTGGGGCAAACCAATTTTCCCCTTCTTGATGTTTATTCCTTTGGTTGCCAAAATTTTTTTTGGGTGGTGACTAAATGTTTGCCCCAGAGAACCGGAAACTTTAAAGTATATTTAAAATTGGAGATGGCAAATTTTAATTTTACTTTATTGTAGTTCGGATTTTATTAATTAAACGATTGGAAAACAAAATTTTAAACAATTGTCCAAAAAAAAAACCACAATTAAGGTTTTTTCGACAACTTTAAAACAAACAAAAAAAATTTTTACGCAAGAAATTTTTAAGTAATTTTTATGGAAAAAAAATTTTTTTTGGAAAAATTTCCAAAAAGTTGAATTCAATTTGTTTTTGATTTTCTTTCTAAATTTATTTTTTTAATCAAAATTTGGCCAAACTCTAATATTGAAGGAAATTCTCTCGGTGATTTCCCATTTTCCTTAAAACCTTTAAAAAGGAACTTTAAAAATAAAAACCCCAAAGGTTTTAAAGGGCCTTTAAAAATATTAAAGGTATTCCCCGCATCGGGGGTTTCCCTATTCATAACTATTTAAATTTAACAATTTTTCCGCAACGTGGAAAGAAATTTTAAACTTTTAAAATTAATTAAATTCTTTATTAAACAAAAAAATATTTTAAACCTATTTGTGCTATATCTTTTAAAGGAATTGTTCCTTTTTGCCCACTGAAAAAATTTATGGTCAAACTAAATTGTTGTAAACGCGAAATTGCCGGGAAATTTTAAAGGAAATAAAAAAGACTAGTGTAAAACAATTCAAGTTTAAAACTTTACTTTGAAATTCCTACATTTTTATTAATTTTTCCATTGTTAACAAAAAAATGGTCTTTATCTTTTTCCTTAAAACATTATTATTTCAACAACGCCCAAATGGTCAATATAAAAAAAGCATCGGGGATAAAAAATTCTTGGGACACCCCATAAATTTTGGTAAACCCAAATTTTGTTTAAACAATAATTTTTAGGGGGTCCAAAAAATTTTCTTTCAAACTTTTTCCTGTCTTTTCTTGTTAGGGCAACATAAACAATGGCCCTCAACAAGTTTTTAATGTTAGGTTTCTCCCATGCAGGCTTCGTATGTTTTTAACTATCGTAAGGGGTTCTTCAGTACAATAAAACCAACGGGGTTTTAATTTTCTTAAATATAAAGGTATATCCCCTTTTGGGATTTCCCACCAACTTTTTAAGGTGTTCTTTTGATGACTGCTGTAAGTTTTTATAATTTTTTAAAAGTTCATTCTTTCTTATTAATTTTTGATTAAAAAATGTTTTCTTAGTGGTTACAGATAACTTTCAACACATAAATACAAGTAAAAAGATACAAAGTCCTTCTTTCGGCCCAAACTCTTTTAAAGTTCATGATTAGTATCCGTCAAATTTTGGAAACCTCTACTAAATTGAATAAGTCTAACAAATTTCAAATTATCCGTTAAATTATCAATTTATTTTATTTTATGCTCCAAAGTGTATTTAATTTTTTTGGGCCCTGCTCAGAGTAAAAAGTTGTGGTAAGTATTCCTCTTTTAATAAAATATCAAAACTAGGGAAAAAAAATAATTTGACCTTAAAAAAATTTTAATACAAATTGCAATCCAACTGATCCAGGCTAAAGGGGGGAGGTTCCCAGGAGGGTTTTGGGGAATTATGCTCCACATGGGAGGGAGCCGAGTTTTTTACCTCGCCTCGTTAGCTGCGCTCCGCGGATCGCCAGGCAGGGGACCCGGTCGGAAGCGGACAATGGGCAAGGGCACCTTCCAACTCCATGCCGCATTTGGCAATTAAAACAATTCCCCATTAAAAAACCCTTTGGCCAGGGGTTCAACTTCCATCCGTTACCAATTTTTTGCCCCCGCGTAAAGGGGAAAGGGCCTGGGTTGTAATACTGAAAAG
>JARBHB010000478.1:0-12299 GCA_029891345.1 Dryococelus australis | reverse complement strand
AAAAAAAAACCCCCAACCCACTAAAAAAAAACCAAGGGTTTTTTTAAAAAAAAAAACCGGGTTTGGGGAAAAACTTTCGCATTTTCCTTTCGGGGGGGTTGGGGTTTTAGGGGAATTTTTTGGGGGTTTTTTAAAAACTTGTCCCGGGCTAAATTAAGTATTTTTTTTTTTTTTTTCCCTTTCCCATTTTTGCGCAAAAAATTTTTAAAATTAATGGGGGATCTTTGGGCAAAAAGGCCCCCCGGGTATTTTTCTTTTGTTAAGTTTAAACCCAATTTTTTTGGTAACCCTTTTTTTTTGGGGGTTTTCCCGGGGGTATTTGCCTTTAAAATTTATGTGGGAAAATTATTTTTTTTGCTTTTAAAAACTTTTGGGGGGATAGTTTCATGGGGATAATAAGGGAAAATAAAATACGGGGCCCCCCAAAAATTTGGGGGGCCGGGCAAAAAACTATTGTTTCCGGGGAAAGGGGTAAAAAAAATAGGGTTTTCCCCCAAAAGGGAATTTAAACCTTGCTGGTTTTGTTATGTCTTTAAAAGGGGTTTGAAAGGGTTTTCCCGGGGGCTGTTTTAATTTGATTTTTTGCGTATAAACAAGGGGACCCAAAGGGGGGGGAAACCCCAGAAAATGGGGGGCATTTTCTTTAAATCGGGGGGCTATGGGGGGGAGCTTTTCCCCAATTTGGGCCCCGGTTTTCCCAGGGGGAAATTCATTTGTAAAAAAAACACGGGGGTTTAAAAAGAAATTTTTTCCTTTTTCTTGGTTTATAAAAACCCCCTTTTAAACTTTCCCCGGGCCCGCGGGGGGGGCATACCCAAAAAATAAAAACAAAAAAACCCCCCTTTCTTAGTGATTCCTCATTTCAATATTTTTTAAAACCCAAAAAATAAGGGGGAAAAACCCTTTCGGGGGAAACCCAAAAAATTTTAATTTAAGGAAAAAACCAACTTGGGGGAAATACCCCTTTGTTTTGGGGAAATAAAAAATTTTCCAGTTTAAAAGGGCAAAAAACCCCAAAAACCCTTATTTTTCCTTTGGTTCGGGGTGTGAAAAATTTTCCCCCCATGGGGGGAAAAATTCCCCTTCCCTAAAGAACTCCCCCCGAATCGGGAAACTTGAGCATTTTGGCCCAAAATGTGGGGGGGAAAAAAGCCACAAAAGGGGGAAAAAAGGGAAATATACCAAGAAAATAAAAGGGGGCCCGCCCAAATTTATTTATTGCTTGTTTTTTGGAAAAAACACG
This sequence comes from Dryococelus australis, assembly GCA_029891345.1. Classification (NCBI taxonomy): domain Eukaryota; kingdom Metazoa; phylum Arthropoda; class Insecta; order Phasmatodea; family Phasmatidae; genus Dryococelus; species Dryococelus australis. The sequence goes on along the minus strand of JARBHB010000478.1, from coordinate 11,056 downwards.
TTAAAACAAAAAAAAAATTGGGAAAATCCAAAAAAAAACACCAAAATATTTTAAGCGGGGAATTTCTAAAAACTAAGCCAGATTTTGGGGGGGTTGGGAAAAGGGGCGGAAGTCTTTTTCATTTTTTTTTTTAAAATTTTTCATGGGTTTTTAACCCCCAAAGGTTTTTTAAAAATTAAAAATAAGCCCTTGACTTTGGGGGAAAATTTACTTTTTGGGCAGGTCCCCTTTTTTCCCCGGGGGAAAAAACCCCCTTTTTAAAAATTACTGAAGACCCACCCCAATTTGGGGGTTTTTTTGGGAAAAAAAAAAAAAAATTTTTGGGTTTTAGTTAAAAATTTTTGCGCAAAAAGAAACAAAAAGGCAAATTTTTGTTTTTTTTCCCCCAAAAGCAACGTGGGAAGGGGTTTCCGTTTTTTTTAGATGGGGGAAAACGGGCCCGTAAAGCTAAAAATTAATCTTCACTTTTTCCCAGGTTTTACGTGAGAGTGTTTTTAAAATTTAAAATAATTAATTTAAATTCCCAAAAAACTAGCGGCCCAAACAAAAATTTCTACGTTTTTTTTTTATCGACTGCATGCCATTTTTTTTTCTCTGTAATTTAAAAAACCTTTTCATTTCCCATTTTTGAAAAAAAAAAAATTTTTTCCCTTTTAAAACCCCCCACTTTTTTTGTTTTTTTTTCCCCCCTATACGATGGGGGGTCGATAAAAAAAAGGGGGCCCCATTGGGGGAAAAAAAGGGGGGCCCCTTTATTTCCCAGGGCTAAAGGGGAAAAATTTAAAAAAGATTTTTTTTTTTTTATCTACTTTTCCCGGGGGGGGAACCAAATTTTTTTGGGAAAGGGGGGCCACGGGGAAACCCCTTCCTAAATTTTTTTAGACCAGGCTAGAGGGTCAAAAAAAATTTTTTGGGTTTCTATTTTTTTCATGGGGGAGTTTGGGATTTTTTTTCCCCCCAACTTCCAACAAATTTTTAAAAAAAGGGGGAATTTTTTACAGGGGGAAAAATTTCATTACAGTCGCCTAAAATTTAAAATAAAAAATTGCATCTAACCATTTTTTGGGTTTATTTTTGGAAAATTTTTAAAAAAAAAATTTACAAAAAAAAATTAAAATTTATAAATTTTTTTTTTCCCACGGGTTCATTCTTTTGGGAAGGAACCAATAGTTTCATCGGGGGGACAAAAAATTATTATTGAAAAAAAAGGTTGAAAACCCAATAAAAAAAAAAGGGACATATTTAAACATTTTTTTATAAAAAAAAAAAGTTTTCATTTTTTATTTTAGAGTTAATGTAATTTAATTTTAAAAAGACAAAAATTATTATTAGTATTTTTTTTTATTTTAAAATTTGCATTTTTTATTCTTTTTCTTAGTTTTTTTTTCTAAAATTACTTTTTTTCCAAAAGGGCCCTTTAAAAACCCCCACAAAAAAATTAAAACCATAAAAAAACGATAAATTTTTTTTATTTGGGGCCGGGAAAAGGGGTTTTTAATCCCAAAGCATTTTTCAGTGGGAGTTTTCGCTTTTTCAGGGAAAACTTTTTTTGGGGAATATAGGGTAATTTTTTGGGCCCCCTTTAAAAAAACCCTTTTGGGGAATTTGGGGATTTAAAAAAAATTTTCCCCGAAAAAAAAAAGGGGGTTTTGGGGGATAATTCAACCCCCCGAACTGGGGTTCCCCATTTTAAATTTTTTAAATTTGGGGCCCAAAACCGGAAAAAACCAAGGGGGGATTTTTAAAAAAAACACTTGGGTACCCCCCAAAAAAACCCCCCCTCATTTAAAAAATTTTCCTGGGTATTTTCCCCCAAAACTTAATTGCATTTCCCCCAAAAAAAACAAAATTTATGTTTAAATTATAAAATTTTAATTTTTTTCGCGGCCTCACCCGGGGGGGGTTGGGGGGGTTTTTCCATAGGCCCGGGGAAAAAAAGTAACCATTTTTTTGCTATAAAAAAGGGGGGATAAAGGGAAAAAAAAATTTCCCAAAAAATAATTCCCCAAATTTTTTAAAGAAAAAAGGGAAAAAATTTTTTTCCCATGGTAAACTTGGGAAAACCAAAAAATTTTTCATAATTCCCAAAAAATACAATTCCCCCGGGGGGTGTTTTGAATTTTTATGCCAAAAAAAAAAAATTTTTTTGTACAAAATTTTTTTACAAGTTCTTTTTTTTCAAATGTTTTTTTTTTTTAAACCCCTTAAAAAAATTCTTTATTTTTTATTTTCAAAAAAATTTTTAACACAAAAAAATAAATTTGGGGAATTTTCCAATACCACATTATTAATTTAACCCATTAGAATTTTTAAAAGTCCTATAGTTGGGGCAAAATTTTTGTTGATATGAAAATCCCGGGGGGCTCTGTGTAAAAAATTTATTATCTTTGAAAAATAAAACGTTAAGGTTGGGGGTTATAAAAAAAAAAAAAAATTAAGGGAAAAAAAAAATAAAAACACCTTAAAAAGGGGCATTTTTTTCAGTATCAATTTTTAAAGTAAAATTTTCAAAGAACAGCCCCCTTTAAATTTGGCAAATTTAAAAAACCAAATCAGGTTTAGGGAAAAAAGTTTAAAGGGGACTCAGACTGCAAAAACCCCCCAAAAAACCTTTTGGGGAAAAAACCACTGGCCTTTTCAAAAACAAACCCGCTTCGGGGAAAAAAATATTTTAAAAAAGGGGGTCTTTTCGGGGGGGGTTTTTTACAATCCTTGAAAGGGTTTAACTTTTGCAAAACAGTGGGGGGTTTTGATTTCTCACGTATCTCTTTTCAGGGGATTTTCTTTTGGGCCCCAAAAAAACATATTTGGATTATTTAAAAAAAAAAAACAAAAAACCCATTTACATTTGGGTTTTGGAAAAAAGTTTGCAAAATTTTTTTTTCCCTTTGTTTTTCCCGTGGGGGGTGTGGGGGTCCAAAAAATGTTTATTGTTATTTTTTGGGCCCATTATATAAAAATAATAATTTTTTTTTTTTAAAAAAAAAAAAAATAAACGGAAAAAGGGGAAAAAAAGGGGGGCCCCACCCCCTATCTTTTTTTATCCTTTCGGGGTTTTTTTGGGGTTTTTTTTTCAAGTGGGTTTCCGTATACTGGGGGTTATGTCGCGGCATTTGGCCCGGGGGTTTTTCCCGCACGGAAAAACAGTTAGGGGGGAAAAGGGAAGAAAAACCCGGGGGAAACCCAACTGGGGGCCCCCTTTTTTATTAAAATTTTTTTTAATTAAATATATTATATATATTTAATTTTTTTTTAATTTTTAAAAACCCCCACCCCGTGAGGGAAAAAGGGAAAATTTTGGGGTTTTTTATTTGCCGGTTCCCCACAAAAAACTGGGAAACCCCGATTTTAAAAATCCCCCACTGGGGGGATTCCTGGGGCCCTTTGGGTGTGTAAAGGGGGGTTTAAAATTTATCCATATGGGAAAAAATTTTTCTAAAAAAGGGGTCTTTTCCCCCAGGCGGGAAGGGGGTTTTAGCACATAAAAAAGGGGGGGACCACACCAAAAACCCAAAGGGGCTCTAAAAACGCCCTTTTCCCGTAAACGCCCTTGGGGTAAAAAGGGAAAAGGGTTTTTCATTTGAAGCGATTTTTTATGGGGAAAAAAATAAAGGGGGAAATTTTTTTTCAAAAAACCAAAACCCACGAAATTAAATTTTAAGGGGAGCATCGGTTTTAAAAAAACCCCCTTTAAAGGGGAAAATTCCGTAAAAGGGGGGGGGTTGGGTTTAAATCGTCTTTTTGGGGAATTTTTTTTGGGTTGGGGGCCAAAGGGGCCCCCACTTTCCCTTTTCAGAGCAAAAAAAGGAACCCCCCCTTTTTAAATTTAAAAAATTAAATCATCATCAGAAAATTAGGGGGTATTTTGTTAAGGGGGATGGGAAATTGTATATTAAAATTTTTAGATTTTGCAAGATTTTTTTTTTTTCCAAACCCGTTTTGCTATTAAAAAGCCTTTTTTATTTTTTTTTTTCAATAAAAAATACTTTTTCCCTTTTTTCCCAATGTATGGGGGGTTGCTTTAATCCCAAACTTTTGCTTTTTCGTTTAAATTTTGTTAAAGGGGGGATTTAAAAAGATTTTCCAAATTTATAAATTAGTTTTTGGGGGGGAAAAAACGGGGGTTTGGGGGAAATTTTTTTCCCCCTTTCTCGGTTTTGCATTTTGCTAGGGGGGCCCTGCGGGGATTAGTAAAAAAAAAAATTTTTTTCCCTTTTTTTTAAATACAAATGGGGATTTTAAAAAAGGGATTTTCCCTTTTTTAAATCCGGGACTGCTTTTTTTTTTTTTTTTTTTTTTTTTAAGGGGACTTTTGGGGGGCTTATCATTGGGGAAAAGGAAAATAGTACATGCAACCCTTTTTTTTCAGGAAAAATTTTTTAAATTATAAATTAGGGAAAAAAAAGGTCAGGGGAACAAGGGGAAAGGGGAAATTTTTGGGGGGAAATTTTAAAAATTATATTCGAAAAAAAAACCCACTCTCTTGCAAAAAAACATATAGTTTTTTCGAAAAAATTACTGAAATAAAAAAAATTTTTTTCCGGCCGGTTTCCCTTTGGGCGTCTTTTTATCCAGGGGGAAAGTAATATCAAAAATTCCTTATTTTGGGAAGGCGGGGTTTGGGTTTTAAATGGGGGCAGAAAAAAATCGTTTTTTCCAAAAAAAGGGGCAAAAAACATTTTAAAGTTTTTCCGGGGTTTGGTGTTCCCTTTCAGGTTTTTTTGGCATGTAGGAATTTTTAGGGGGAAAGGGAAAGGGGGAAGGGGCGGGGTTCCAGAGGGGATTCCTTAAAGTTTTCTGCAGTTTCCCCACCCCCCTTGAAATTGGGGGACGTTGCCCCCCCCCCTTTTCAACTTGGTTTTAAATCCCCCCAACCGGGGGCCTGCCCCAAGGGGACCCCCCGAGGGTTAAAAAAACCCCCCATTCCCTTTTTCCCTTTCCCCCAAATTTTCCAATTTTTTTAAAGGTTTTTTCACCTGTAAAACGAAAATTTTTAAAAAAAAAAATTAAAAAAAAAATTTTTTTTGGCACCCATAACTTCCCCAAAAAGGGAAAAAATAAACAAAACACAATTTGAATTAACTTTTGGCCCAATTTAAAAACCCCATTAAAAATTTTTTAAAAAAATAAAATTCCCCCTTTCCTGGAATGGCGGCTATAAAAAAATTTCAAAGGTTTTTTAAAGGCCTGAACTTCCCCTTTTAATTTTAAACCCGGAAAAATTTATATTCCTTTCCCCCAAAAAATTTTTGGAATTTTTTAAAAGGGAAAAACCCCGCTCCAGCAAATTTTTTGGGGATGGGGAATTTTTTCAATTTACCTGCCCTATTTAAAACCCAAAAAAACTCGGGGGCCAGTACCTTTTTTTTTAAAATTTCCTTTTTTATTTTTGGTTTTTAAAGTTTTTTTGCTTTTTTTCCCCTTTTTTGGACTGTTCGCTACCCTTTAAAATTGGGCACGCTGCATTTTTGGCATTTTTAAAAATTTTCAATAATTAAAGCATTGGGGGCAAAATTGGGATTATTTTTAAAAATTTTAAACGATTTCTGCACGGGGTGAAAACAGGGGGCCCAAAAAGTATGGGGTTTAAACCCGCTGGGTTGGCCGGCTAAATCCCCCTTTTCATTGCATTCCCAAAAACACTGCTTTTTTTTTTTGGGGGCCTTTTTCCCCAAAAAAGGGGAAAAGGGGATTACTGGTGATGGCTTTTTTTTTCCCGGGGGGTTTTTTCCATAAACCCCCCCCCAGCTCTGGGGCTTTTATGGGGGCCCAAAGCTTTTTCCACCCAAAAACCCATTTTAAATTTTTTGGGCCCGGGGTTTTAAACAACACAAAACAAAAAAAAGGGTTTTTTCAAAATTTTTTGGGGTCGCTTTTTATAAATTTTTTTCTATCATAAAAAGGAAATTTTTTTAAAGGGTAATTTTAAAAATTTTTAAAAGGGGGCCCCTTTTTGGGAAAAAAATTCCCCAAAAAAATTTGGGGAATTTCTTCTCCCGGGGAAAAAATCAAAACCGGTAATGAAAATTTAAAAAAATTATTTTTTTTCTAAATTTTATTTTGGCCCTTTTTTTTAAAACTCCGTATTTTTTGGTTTTAAAAAAAAATTTAAAGAAATTCCCTTTTTCCGGAATTTAAGGGGAAAATTTAAACACAGTTTTTTTAAAAAACCCCCGGGTTTTGGGTTTTTTAAAAAAAATAAAAAAATTTAAAATTTTAAAAGTTCTATTTTCCCCCAAACCAATAATTTTAAAACTAAAAATTTTACTTTTTTTCCCCAAAAAAATTGCTTTTTTTTAATAAAAAAAAAATTTATATTAACTAAAATTATTTTTTCCCCTTTGGGATGCATATTTTTTTCTATGGAAAAATTTTTTACATATAAAAAGGGTGGGAAAAAGGGCCCTTTCCCCCGGGGTGTTTTTTATGTTGAAAAGGCAAAAAAAATTTTCTTTTAAACCCTAAAATTGGGTTCGTTTAAATTTGGGAAAAGGGGGAACGTCTGGAAATGGGCCCGAATTTCAAAAACAAAACCCCGGGGAAAAGGTTTCCCAAAGGTCCGGATTTTTTGGGTTTTTTTGGAAATTACCAAAAAAGGGAAAAGGGGGCAAAAAAATTTTAAATTCAGGGGGGAAAGGGGGGAATTATAGTAGAAAAAAATTTGAGTGATTAAGAAAGGGGGACAAATTAATGTGGGGAATTTTTTTTAAATTTTATTTAAAACCCCCAAAAAATTAAAAACCCCCACCCCTTTAAAGGCCCCAAATTAAAAAAACAAACAAAAAAAAAATTTTTTGGGGTTTTTCCCCGGTTTAGTGGTTCACATTTTAACCAGTGGGGGTTAAAAAAACCAAAAAAATTCTCAGCTAAATTTAAAGTGACTTAAAAAAAAACCTTTAAACTTTTTTTTACTAAACAAGAAAAAAAAAAACAAATAGGGCAAAGGGGGGACCGCCCTTTCTAAAAATCGGGGGGGGGATTTTGGGTTTTTCAAACCAACCCCCGCCCCCCCGGGACTTTCGTAGGGGGAAAAATTTCCCCCAAATACAACCCCTTTCCCCGCCAGTTTTGATCCCAGATTAATAACTTGAGGGTTTTTTTGGGGTTTTTATAAACGACAAGGGATATTTTTTTATATTAAAAACCTTAATTTAATTTAATTTAATCAAAACCTTAAAAAAACCTTTTCCCCCTTTGTCAAAACAAAAAAAACCCCACCCAAAAAAGGGCATTCCCTGAAAACCTTGGGCTTTTCCCCAGGGGGTCTTGTTTTTTCTTTAAAAGGGGGGGTTTACGGGCTTTGCCCCAAAAAATTGCAAAATAAAACATAAAAACCCATTTAACTTTGGTTTTAAAAACGCCAATTATGGTAAAAAAATTATGTTTTCCAAAAAAAATATTTTTTAAAAAAATTTTCCCGGGCAACACTTCTGGTACTGGGAAAACAGTAGTTTTAAGTTAAAAAGAACGGGGAAGGGCCCCAAAGGAAAAAGCTAGTGTTTTTAAAAAACCCCTCTTAAGTACCCAGTTATAGCCCAGCCTAAATGGGGGTTCTTCGTTTTTCAGTAAACCTGGGTGCCCGGGGGGGGGGATTTGATAAATACCACAAAAAAAAAAAAAAATTTTGGGCCGCGGGGGGGTTCCCCCAAAACGTTTCCCCGCCCAATAACCCTTTGGGTCCCCAAGCCCTTTTTTAAAAAAATTCATTTTCCCGGGGATTTTTTTTTAAAATAACCCCCCGGGGTTGGCATGGCCCCCTTTTTAAATTCCGCGTTTGGTTTAAAACCCCTTTGGCAAACTTTGCCTGTGAAGCTCAAAAAGAAAAACATGTGCAAATTTGGAAAAAAGGGGGGGGGGAACACAGGGAAATTTTAAGTTTGGGGCCCAACGTTTTCCATTCGTCTTTTTAAGTGTATGTGGGGGAAAATGTGGGAATTACAAAATATTTTTAAAAAAAAAAGGGGTGAAAAATTTTTTAAAACTTTTCCCGGGGGGGGGTTCCCAATTTTTTTTTCTTTTTTTTTTTAAAAAACCAAATTTTTGCTTAGATTGTTTTATGTAAACCGTTTTTTTGGGGTTTTTTAAATTTAAATATAAAAAAATTTTTGTTTTTTTAAAAAAAAAAAAAAATCTAAAAAAAATTTAAAAAATTAATTTTTAATGACAATAAAGTTAAAAAAAATTGGGGGAAAAAAAATTAAATTTTCCCCAACTTCAAGAAATTTTTTTTGCAATGGAAAATTTGAATTCTCTAAAAATTTAAAATTTAATCCCATTAAATTTTTTAATTTTTTGGGGTTTAAATTTTTGCGGGCTTCAAAAACTTTTTAACGGTTAAGAAAATTTTAACCGAAATAAAAAAAAAAATTTAAAGGGGTTTGCCGGGGCCAAAAACCCCATAAGTGGGGGAAAAAAAAAAGGCCAGTGGGGACCCAAGCTAAACGTTGCGGGTTTTTTTTACGTTTCATTTTGGATTTTCCCTTTAATTTCATAAAAAGGGAGGAAATTTTAAACAACGAAAAAAATTTTGGGTAAAGGGGGACCCCAAAATATTTTTAAGGGGGTTCCAAAAAGAATGAATGTTTTAAAACGCAACCCAAAAAGTTTTGGGCCAAAAATACAGTTTAAACCCCCAAACTACATAATATCTTTTTGTCCAATTGTTTCGGGGGGAATTTGGGGTGGGGCCCAAAAACAAATTTACCCCCCCTGGAAATTGAAGTTCCCCCTGATCAAAAACCCCATATTTTTTAAAGGGTTTTTCAGTATTTGGTTATTTTTCCAGGGGGCAGAAAATTTTTTTTAAAAAAGGGGAATTTTTTTTAAAAAAATTTTTTCAAAAAAAATTTAAACCCTTTAAATTTGCAATTAGTCTAAAATTGAAAAAAAACCATTTTTCAACCCCTTTTTTTTAAACCAGGGTTTTTTTTTTAAAAACCCCCTTAACTTTTATTAAAAAAGGATCATGTAATTTTCCTTTGGGAAACCAATAACGTGACAAAAAAATTGGGTTGGGGACCCCCAGGGCTAAAAATCCCCCGGGGGCGCTAAAAAAACCCCCCGTTTTTAAAAAAAAAACCTTGCTGGGTTTTTTTTATCCGCCCTTTTCCCTTTCCCCTTTGGCGGCCGGGGGGGGGGGAGGGGGGTTCCTTGGGGTTTAAACTTGTGCGGGGGCGGGGGATTTTAGAAATTTTTTTTTTTAAATTTTTTTTCTTTACATTCGGGTTGGTAGATAAGTTAATAATGAAAATCATAGAAAAGGGGCCAACAAAACTAGAAAATTTAGGGGGAGTTGTGATAGATTTTTGGTATGTACGTTAATTTTTTCCCGGGGGGGAGTGTCCTCAAACAGGGTTTAAATTTGGGTTTTAAATTTTCTTTACCAAATAATTTTTAAAACTCATGTTCAAAATTTTTAAAAGGGCAACCCAAAATACCCGGGAAAAAGGAAAAAAATTGGGAAATTTTTCCCCCAGTATTTTCAATGTTTTCCTGGGGGGAAAAGGTAGTAGGTTTCTCCCCCAAGGGTGTTTTGGGGCATGCCCGGGCATTTTTGGGAGTAGGCGGGGTTTTTAGGGGGATTCTCGTTTTGGGGAAATTTTTTTTGGTTTTACGCGGGGGTTTAAAAACCCCTCGGACGGGGCCCCTTTTTTTAAGGGTGGGGTTTTACCCCCTTTTTTAAAAATTGGGAGCTCCATTCGGGGGACCCTTTAAAAAAAGGGGGTTTGCCCCCCCCCTCGGGGTGTTTATCATTTCTGGGGGGAAAAATTTGGGGCGCTTCCCCAAAAAAAATTTTTATTTTTTTTTGGGGTTTTTGGGAAAAAAAAAAAAACCCTTCCCAACCCGGGCGGGAAAAGCACATAAAAATTTAAAAACAAAAAACTCCCATTTTTGTGATGACAAAATTTCAAAAAATTTTTACTTTTCAAAAAAAAAGAAAAATTGTTTGGCCCCCACCCGGGGGAAATTATTTTAAATTTTTAGAGTAAAAAAACAACTTTGTAAAAAACGGGGCCCCAAAGTTTTGAAATCTGAACCCGGGAAAAAAAATGTTTAAGTTTTTTTTAGGGGGGCCCGGTGTCGGGGGGGGGGAAAAAAATTTTATCCTTTGGGGGACTATTTTTTTTAAAGTTATTTCCCCCCGGGTTTGGGGGCTTGAGCAATTTGGGGAAAAAAGTGGGGGGGGGGAAAAACCCCAAACAGGGGAAACCAAAAAAAAAAACCTGAAAGGGGGAAAAAAAATTTGGCCAAACACGCAAAGAAGTAAATTTTTTTGCATTGTTAAAAATTTTGTTTGGGGCGGGAAAGGCCAAAGGGTTTTCCTTCGGGACCCCTAAAAAAAAAAAGGGTTTTTGGGGACAGCGGGAGCAAATACGGGGTTTTTTTGCGGGGCCCATTTAAATTCCCTTCGGGGGGCCCTAAATTCTTTTTAAAAATTGTGGGGGAATATTTGGAAAGGGGAAATTTGGGGGTTTTTCTAGCAGAGAGTTTTAAATTGGGTTTTTGAGGTGTGTATCAAAAAAAAGAAATTTTAAATTTAAAAAAAAATATAAAAAAAATTTTTGTGTGTGTGTTTTGTGTGTGTTTGTTTTTGAGGGGCCGGCCAACCATTTTTGGGTTTTAAAATTTTTTTTCTGTTGGGGAATTTTTAAAAAATTTTTTTGGGAAATTAAAACTGGGCCCGAAAAAGGGGCATTTGATTTGGGAAAAAAAAACTGCCTTTTTGGAGACCCCCAAAAAAATTTCCCCAAAACACTTCAAAATTACACCCGACCCGCTTTTTTAAAATTAAAAGTGGAGTTTTTTTTTTTTTTTAAAGGGTCTGCATAAAAAATTTTCTTATTTTTGGGGAAAACTATTGTCCCCAAAAGCGATTAAACTTTTGGGGACGGAAAAACCCCTTTTTTCCCCCCACTTTCTAAAAAAAATTTTCCCTTTTCCGAAATGGCATTGTTGTATTTTTTTTTAAAAAAAAAAAGATATGATTTGGGATAAAATATAAACTTTTGGCAGAAAGATTCTCTTTAATTTAAGGGTTGGGTTAGTAAAATTATAT
>JARBHB010000477.1:0-12318 GCA_029891345.1 Dryococelus australis | reverse complement strand
TAAAGGAAAACACTTTTAAAACCATTTGTCGTTTTTGGGATATATTTATTATATTTCCTTTTTTTGTTCCCCTTCATAACTTAAAATTTCGAAGTAACAATTTGCCTTAAAGAATTAATAATACGATTTGCTTAAGAATATGACAAAAGTTCAATTTCATAATAGAAACATATCCACTTTGTCGTTTTTTGGGATATTTTATTAAAAAACCTTTTTGATTTGTTCTTCATTCAATACTTCTAAGAAGTACAAAAAGTGTAACTAATTGTCCTTACAAAAATGTAATATTAATTTGCTTAAAATGATGAAACATTCAATTCATAATAGAAACTTTACTTTTTGTCGTTTTGGGATATATTTATTATAAAACTTTGATGGATCCTCATTCAATACTTCAAAAGAAGCTTCAAATTGTCTTACAAGAATTAAAACACGATTTGCTTAAAAAATAAAAAAAAAGTTAATTAGCAAATTAGAACACATGTTTCTTTGTCGTTTTTTGGGATTATTTTTTTTAAAACTTTTGATTGTATCCTACACTTCAATATCCAAATTTTTCGAAAGTAACTAATTGTCCTTAAAGAATGTAAATACTACGATTTGCAAAAGAATGATGACAACAGTTAATTCAGCTATATAAAAACACATGTTACTATTGTTGTTTTTGGGTATTTATATTATAAAACTTTGTGGTATCCCTACATTCAATAAATCTAAGAATACATGTAACTAATTTGGTCCTTACAAGAATGTAATAATACGATTTGTTTAAGAATATGAAACAGTTCAATTCAGCAAATTAGAACACATTTACTCATTTGTCGTTTTGGGATATATTTATTATAACTTTTGAGGGTATCCTCATTCAATACTTCAAAAAGGCAGTAATTTAATTGTCGTTACAAGAATGTAAAATTTACGATTTGCTTAAGAATGATGAAAAACAGTTCAATTCAGAAATTAGAAAACATGTTACTCATTTGCCGTTTTTGGGATATATTTATTATATTACTTTTGATTGTTTTACCAACATTTTCAATACTTCCAACAAGTTCGCAAGTTAACTAATTGTCCTTACAAGAATGTAATAATACGTTTTGCTTAAGAATGATGACAACAGTTCAATTCAGCTATATAGAACACATTTACCATTTGTCGTTTTTGGGATATATTTATTTAAAACCTTTGATTTGTATAACTCACTTCAATACTTCTAAGAAGTACGATGTATATTAATTGTCCTTACAAGAATGTAATAATACGATTTGCTTAAAGAAGGGATGACAACAGTTCAATTCAGCTATATAGAACACATTTTATCATTTGTCGTTTTGGATATATTTATTATAAAATTTATGACTGGTATGCCTGCATTCCCAATACTTCTAAGAAGAACGCATGTAACTAATTGGTCCTTACAAGAATGTAATAACTACAAATTTGCTTAAGAATGATGACAACAGTTCAATTCAGCTATATAGAACAATGTTACTCATTTGTCGTTTTTGGTTGAAATTTTAAATACAAAACTTTTGAGGATATGCCAACAATTAAATCCCTCTAAGATGTAGCATGTAAACAATTGCCCTTTAAACAAAAAATGTTATAACTACGATTTGCTTAAGAATGATGACAAAATTTAATTCAGTATATAGAACACATGTTACTCTTTTTGTCGTTTTTTGGATATATTTATTATATTACTTTTGAGTTGTATTTCCAAACACTTCAATACTTCCAAACAAGTTCGCAAGTAAAAATTGCCCTTACAAGAATGTAATAACTACGATTTGCTTAAGAATGATGACAACAGTTCAATTCAGCTATATAGAACACATGTTACACATTGCGTTTTGGGATTTTTATTTATTATAAAACCTTTGATTTGTATACTTCACTTCAATACTTCTAAGAAGTACGAGTGTAACAAATTGTCCTTACAAGAATGTAACCCTTACAAGAATGTAATAATTACGATTTTCTTAAGAATGATTACAACAGTTCAATTCAGCTTATAGAACACATATTACCATTTGTCGTTTTTGGGTTTAATTTATTATAAAACTTATGACTGGTATGCCTGCACCACAATACTTCTAAGAAGAACGCATGAAACTAATTGTCCATAAAGAATGTGATAACTACAATTTGCTTAAGAATGATGAAACAGTTCAATCAGCTATATAAAACACCTTTGTTACTCATTTGTCGTTTTTGGTTGTAATTATTAAAAAAACTTTTAAGTGATGTGCCTACAATTCAATACCTTAAGATGTACTCATGTAAACAATTGTCCTAAAAAGAATGTAATAAACTACGATTGCTTAAGAATGATGACAACATTTCCCAATTCAGCTAATTAGAACAAAAGTTACTCATTTGTCTTTTTTGGGATATATTTATTATATTACTTTTGAGTTGTATCCCCTACACTTCAATTTTCCCAAACAAGTTCGAAAGAAAATAATTGTCCTTACAAGAATGAAAATTACTAGACTTGTTAAAGGGAATGATGACAACAGTTAAATTTCGCTATTTAGAAAAAATTTTAACATATTTGTCTTTTTTGGGGATTTTTTTTAAAATTAAAAATCTTTGATTTGTACAATTTCCCCCTTCAAAAAAATCTAAAAATTTAAGAGTGTAACTAATTGTCCTTAAAAGAATGAAATAATTACTTTTGGGCTTAAGAAAAATTGAAAAACTTTAAAATTAGCTATTTTAGAACACATATTATCTTTTTGTGTTTTTGGGGAAATATATTTATTTAAAAATTATGAGGGGTATGCCAGCAGTTCAATAATTCTAAGAAAAAAACGCATGAAACTAATTTTCTTTAAAAGAATGTATAAACTCCGATGGGGCTTAAAAAATGATGAAAAAACAGTTCAATTCAGCTAATTAGAACAATTTTAAACCTTTTGGGTCTTTTTTGGGTTTTTATTTTTTATATTATTTTTGAGTTGTTTTACCTACACTTCAATATTTCCCAAACCAAAGTTCGAAAGAAAACCTAATTGCCCTTTAAACAAAAATGTAAATATTACGATTTGCTTAAAAATGATGACAACGTTAAAATTCAGCTATATAAAACACATGTTTACTATTTGTCTTTTTTTGGGATTATTTATTTTAAATTTTTTGGTTTTGTATAAAATACACTTAAAATTTCAAAGAAGTACGAGTGAACTAATTTTGCCCCTTAAAAGGGAAGGGGTAAAATTTACGATTTTTTTAAAGGGAAATGATTTTACTACAGTTAAATTTTCAGCTTATAGAACACATTTTATCATTTGTCTTTTTGGGGAAAATTTTTTATTATAAAACTTATGACTGGTAAGCCTGCCCCAACAAAACTTCTAAGAAGAACGCATGAAAACCCAAATTGTCCATAAAGAATGTGATAATAAAATTTGCCTAAGAATGATAAAAACAGGAAAAATTCAGCTATAAAGAACACATGTTATTATTTGTCTTTTTTTGGGTTTAAATTTTTTAAAAAAAATTTTGAGTGATGTGCCTAAAATTTCAAAAACCCTAAGATGTACCCATGTAAACAATTGTCCTTACAAAAATTGTTATAACTACAGATTTGAAATAAAAATGATGACAAAAAATTAATTCAGCTTTAAAAAACACATGTTACTCTTTTGCTTTTTTTGGGATATATTTATTATATTACTTTTGAGTTGTATACCTACACTTAAAAATTACCCCCCAAAAAGTTCCCCAAGGAACAAATTGTCCTTAAAAAGAATGTAATAACTACGATTTGTTAAGAATGATGAAAAACAGTTAATTCAGCTTTTAAGAACACATTTTAACCATTTGTCGTTTTTGGGATATATTTATTAAAAAAATCTTTGTTTTTGTTAAACTACACTTCAAAAAAATTAAGAAGTACGAGTGAAACAAATTTGTCCTTACAAGAATGAAAATAATTTTCCCCCCCCATTGTTTAAGAATGATGAAAACTTTTAAAATTCAGCTATATGAAAAATATTACTCATTTGTCGTTTTGGGAAAAAATTTTTTAATAAAATTATGCCTGGTATGCCTGCAATTAAATTGTTTCTAAGAAAAAAGATGAAACTAATTGTCGTTACAAGAATGAAATAATTTACGTTTTGCTTAAAAAATTGTTGAAAAACGGTTCATTCAGCTAATTAAAAACACATGTTACTCTTTTATCGTTTTTTGGTTTAAAATTTATTATTTTAAATTTTGGAGTTGTTCCCAACATTTTCAATCCCTTCCAACCCAAGTTGCAAGTAACTAATTGCCCTTTTACAAAATGTAATAACTACGATTTGTTTTAAAAATTAAGATAACTTTTAAATTTCCAGCTTATAGATCACATTTTAAACCACTTGAGTCGTTTTTGGGATTATTTATTATAAAAACCTTTGTTTTTGCTTCACTTAAATACTTCTTAGAATTACGAGTGTAACAAAATTGTCCTTAAAAGGGAATGTAATAATTACGATTTGTTTAAAAGAATGATGAAAAACAGTTAAATTTTCAGTTTAATAGAACACATATTATTTTTGTCGTTTTTGGGATATTTTTAATTATAAAACTTAGGGACTGGTATGCCTGCAGTTCAATACTTCTAAAAAAGAAGCATGTAACAAATTGTCTTTAAACCAAAAATTGTAAAAATTCGATTTGCTTAAAAATTTGTGAAAAACCCAGTTCAATTCAGAAAATTTAAGAAACGTTACTCATTTGTCTTTTTTGGGGATATATTTATTATTTTATTTTTGGTTGTTTTCCTAATTTCCCAATTCTTCCAACAATTTTCGCAAGTAACAAAATTGCCTTACAATAATGTTAATACTACTATTTGCTTAAGAATGAGGGAAAAAACAGTTAAATTCAGCTATTTTATAACACATGTTACATATTTGTTTTTTTGGGATATATTTATTATAAAATCTTTGTTTTTGTATAACAAACATTTCAATCTTCTAAGAAGTACCAGTGAAAATTTAATTGTCCTTAAAAGAATGTAAAATTAGTTTTTTCTTAAAAATTGTTTACTACATTTCCCAATTTTCAGCTATATTAAAACCCCTTTACTCATTTGTCTTTTTTGGGGGATATTTTTAATTTTAAAAAAACTTAGGGACGGGTAGGGCCTGCAAACAATACTTCAAAGAAGAACGCATAAAAAACTAATTTTTCCTTTAAAAAAATGTGAAAACCAAACAATTTGCTTAAGAATGATAAAAAACATTTCCCAATTCGGGTTTATTTTAGAAACAGGGTTACTCATTTGTCGTTTTTGGGTTGAAAATTATTACAAAATTTTTGGTGATTTTCCCAAAAAATTTTCAATCCCTCTAAGATGAAACTAAAGAAAAACCAATTGTCCTAAACAAAAAGTTAAAAATACGATTTTCTTAAAATGATGAAAACCCAATTTAATTAAAGCTATATAAAAAAAACACATGTTACTCTTTTGTCTTTTTTGGGTTTATTTTTTATATTTACTTTTGATTTGGGTTTAACAAAACTTCAAAAATTCCAACAAGTTCGCAAGTTATAATTGCCCCTTACAAGAATGTTATAACTACGATTTTTTTAAAGAACGATGACAACATTTCAATTCAGCTATTTTGAACCCCTGTTACATTTTTGTGTTTTTGGGATATTTTTATTAAAAAAAATCTTTGTTTGTATTTCTACATTTTCAATAAATCAAGAATACGAGTGTAACTAATTGTCCTTACAAGAATGTAATAATTACGTTTTGCTTAAGAATGATGACAAACAGTTAATTCAGCTATATAGAACACATATTACTCATTTGTCGTTCTTGGGATATATTTATTATAAAACTATGACTGGTTGCCTTGCAGTTCAATACTTCTAAGAAGAACGCATGTAACTAATTGTCGTTACAAGAATGTAATATTTACGATTTGCTTAAAATGATGACAACATTCAATTCACTATTAGAACACTGTTACTCATTTGTCGTTTTTGGGATAATTTATTATATTACTTTTGAGTTGTATACTACACCCTTCAATACTTCCAACAAGTTCGAAGTAATTTAATTGTCCTTACAAGAATGTAAATACTACGATTTGCTTAAGAATGATGACAACAGTTAAATTTTAGCTATATAGAACACATGTTAATATTTGTCGTTTTTGGGGATATATTTATTTATAAAATCTTTGATTTGTATAACTACACTTCAATACTTCTAAGAAGTACGAGTGAAACTAATTGTCTTTACAAGAATGTAATAATAACGATTTGTTTAAAGGGAAAAAGAAAAACAGTTAAATTTCCAGTTAATTAGAACAATTTTACTCATTTGTGTTTTTGGGATATTTTTATTTTTTTAAAACTTTTGGGGGTATCCCCATTCAAAAATTCCCAAAAGAAGCAGTAACTAATTGCCCTTACAAAATGTAAAAACCTACGATTTGTTAAGAAAAAGCCCAACAGTTCTTTCAGCTATTTAGAACACATTTTTAACCTTTTGCTTTTTTGGGGGTATATTTTTTATAAAATTTTTGTTTTCCCACTTAAATTTATTTTCCAAAAATTTAACAATTGGTAACAAATTGTCCTTAAAAGGGAATGTAATAATTCGTTTTCCCTTAAAAATTTATTGAAAAACGGGTTAAATTTTAGTATTAGAAAACATTTCCCTTTTTTGTCGTTTTTTGGGATAATTTATTTTAAAAGGGGGGGGGATTTTAAAATCCCTTCATTCAAACTTCTAAGAAGAAGCTGTAAAAAATTTTGTTTCAAGAATGTAAAAAAATTTCGATTTTTTAAAGAATGATTACAACATTTTCAATTAAACCCTATAAAAAAAACACATTTTTATCATTTGTCGTTTTTGGGTTTATTTTTTAAATAAAACTTATGATGGTATGCCTGCCCCAAAAATACTTCTAGAAGAACGAAGGGAAACTAATTGCCCAATAAAGAAGGGGATAACTACAATTTGTTTAAAAAGAAAAACAGTTAATTAAGCTATATAGAACACATGTTACTCTTTGTCGTTTTTGGGTTGTAATTATTACAAAATTTTTGAGGGATTTTCCCAAAATTAAAAAACCCTCTAAGATGTACCATGTAAAAAAATTTTTCCTTTAAAAGGGAATGTTAAAAATACGTTTTTCAAAAGGGAATGATGACAAAAATTTTAAATTAAGTTAAAGAAAACTGTTACTCATTTGTCTTTTTTGGGGTTATTTTATTATATTATTTTTGGTTGTATAAAAAACATTCAATATTTCCCAACAAGTTCGCAATTTAATATTGCCCTTAAAAGAATTTTAAAAAATTTACGATTTGTTTTAAAAAGGATGAAAAACAGTTAAATTTTGCTATATAGAACACTTGTTACATTTTTGTCTTTTGGGGGGATATATTTTATTATAAAACCTTTGATTTTTTTATAACCCCCCTTCAATAAAATTAAAAATTTCGGGTGTAAAATTTTTCCTTACAAGAATGAAATAATTACGATTTGCTTAAAAATTGTTAAACAGTTCAATTCAGCTAATAGAAAAAACATTTTAAATAATTTGTCTTTTCTTGGGATATATTTTTTCTTTAAAACTTAAAAATTGGTATGTTTGCAGTTCAATTTTTTAAAGAAGAACGCATGTAACAAATTTTGTCTTTCCCAGAAGGTTTTTAAATACGATTTGCTTAAGAAGGGATGACAACAGTTCAATTCAGTAATTAGAACAAATGTTATTTCATTTGTCTTTTTTTGGGATATTTTTATTATATTACTTTTGATTTAATTCCCTAAAAATTCAATACTTCCAACAAGTTCGCAATTAACAAATTGTCCTTACAAAAATTGTAAATACACGTTTTGCTTAAAAATGATGAAAACATTTAAAAATTCAGTATTAGAACACATGTTCCATATTAGTCTTTTTTTGGGTATATTTATTATAAAATTTTTGTTTTGGGTAAAAATACATTCAATAAATCAAAGAATACGAGTGTAAAAAAATTGTCCTTACAAGAATGTAAAAAATTACGATTTGTAGAGAAAAATGACAACATTCAATTCAGCTTTTTAAAAGAACACATTTTTACTATTTTTCGTTCTTGGGATAAAATTTATTAAAAAAACTTAGGGTTTGGAAACCCTGCAGTTCAATACTTTAAGAAAAACGCATGAACCTAATTGTCTTTAAACAAGAGAAATTCCCTACGATTTGTTTAAGAATGATGAAAACATTTTCCAAATTTCAGCTAATTAGAACACTTGTTTCATTTGTCGTTTTTGGGATTTTTTTAAATTTTAATTTTGGGGGTTGTATACCAAAAATTCAATATTCCAAAAGTTCCCCAAAGTAAAAATTGTCCTTCCCAAGAATGTAATAACTAGGGATTTGTTTAAAGAATGATGACAACAGTTTTTTTCAGCTATATAAAACACATGTTAACTTTTGTCTTTTTTTTGGGATTTATTTTTTTTTAAAACCCCTTTGTTTTTTTTAAAAATTCCCCCTTAAAAAACTTCTAAAGAAGTTCGGTGTAAAAAATTTGGCCTTACAAATGTAATAATTACGATTTTTTAAAGGGTTTGTTTAAAACAGAAAAATTCAGCTATATAGAACCCCTTAATTAGTCATTTGTCGTTTTTGGGATTTTTATTATAAAACTTATGACTGGTATGCCGCACCACTTTAATTTCTAAAAAGAAAAAACAAATAAAAACTAATTGTCCAAAAAAGCATGTTATCCCCTACGATTTGCTTAAAAAATGATGAAAAACAGTTCAATTCAGCATATAGAAACACATTTTAAATCATTTTGCCCCCTTTTTGGGGTTTGGAATTTTTTTAAAAAAAACTTTTGAGGGATATGCCTAAAATTAAATTACCTCTAAGATGTACGCATGTAAACAATTTTTCCTTACAAAAAGGTTAAAACTACGTTTGCATAAAAATTGTGACAAAAATTTAAATTCAGTAAAAAAGAAAAATTTGTTACTCTTTTGGCCCTTTTTTTGGGAATATTTTTATTATATTACTTTTGAGTTGTATACCAACACAAAAAATTTTTCCCAAAAGTTCGCAAGAAAACAAATTTGTCCTTACAAGAATGTAAAAATTACGATTTGTTTAAGAATGAGGGAAAAAACAGTTCAATTCAGCTATATAAAAACCATTTTAAAATATTTGGTCGTTTTTGGGATAAATTTATTAAAAAACCCTTTTTTTTGTATAACTTCCCTTCAATAAATCAAAGAATACGGGGTGTAACTAATTGCCCTTTAAAAGAATAAAAATAATTGGGATTTGTTTAAGAATGATGAAAACGTTAATTCAGCTAAATAAAAACACATATTACTCTTTGTCGTTTTGGGGATATTTTTATTATAAAAACTTATAACTGGTATGCTTGCAGTTCAATACTTCTAAAAAGTACGGTTTAACAAAATTGTCCTTACAAGAATGAATAATTACGATTTTCTTAAAAATGTTTACAAAAGTTAAAATTCAGCTAAAATAAAAACCCAAAATTTTAAACCTCATTTTTTTTTTTTTGGGGATATATTTATTAAAAAACCCTTTTTTGCTGGTATGCCTGCACCCCCTTTACTTTAAGAAGAAGGGAAGGGAAAAAAATTGCCCTTAAAGAATGTGAAATAAAATTTTGCTTAAGAATGTTTAAAAACCAGTTCAATTCAGTATATGGGAACCCCAGGGTTCCTCATTTGTCGCTTTTGGGTTGAAATTTTTTTCAAAATTTTTAAAGTGATGTCCCTACAATTCAATACCTCAAAACATGTCCCTTCATTTAAACAATTGTACTAACAAAAATTTTAAAATTAACTACGATTTGCTTAAGAATGATGAAAAACAGTTAAATTTCACCCTAATTAAAACCCCATGTTATATTTGTCTTTTTTGGGGGATTTTTTTATTATATTACTTTTGAGTTGTATACCTAACTTCAATATTTAAAAAACATGTTCGAAAGTAAAAAATTTCCCCCTTACAAGAATTTTAATAACTCCCGATTTGTTAAGAATGGGGACAACATTTAAAATTCAGCTATATAGAACACATGTTCCCAAAATTTGTCTTTTTTGGGATATTTTTTAAATTATAAAATCTTTAAATTTGTAAAAAACTACACTTCAAATAAATCTAAGAAGTACGGTGTTTTTAATTGTCTTTAAAAGAATGTAATAATTACGATTTGTTAAAAATTTTGAGGGACAAAAATTTAAATTTTTTTTTTTTTTTTTTTTTTTCACCCTATATAGAAAAAATTTTAATCATTTGTCTTTCCCTTGGTATATATTTATTATAAATTTATGGTTTGGGTTGCCTGCAGTTCAATTTGCAAAGAAAAAACGCATGTAACTAATTGTCGTTACAAGAAGTAAAAAAAAAAAAAAACAAAAAAAAACCGATTTGCATAAAAAAGATGAAAAACATTTCAATTCAGCTAAATGGGAACAAATGTTACTCATTTTTTCTTTTTGGGTTGTAATTAATAAAAAACCCTTTTGAGGATTCCCTACAATTCAATACCTTAAGATTTTACGCATTTTAAACAATTGTCCTTACAAGAAGGTTATAACCCGTTTTGCTTTAAAGAATGATGAAAACCCAATTTAATTAAAGCTATTAAAACCCATTTGTTACTATTTGTCGTTTTTGGATATATTTTTTTTATTATTTTGAGTTGTATACCTCCCATTTCCCAATATTCCAACAAGTTCGCAAGAAAAATTGTCCTTACAAGAATGTAAAAATTCGATTTGCTTGGGAAAATGATGAAACATTTCCCAATTTCAGCTATATTGAACACATTTTTACTCATTTGTCGTTCTTGGGATATATTTTTAAAAAATTATAAAGGTATGCCGGCAATTCAGTCTTTAAAAAGAACGAGTAACTGTTGTCCGTTACAAAAATGTAATAACTACGATTTGCTTAAGAAAGAGAAAAACAGTTAAATTTCAGTTTAATTAGAAGATATATTTTTTATAAAACTTTTGAGGGTTGCCTGCACAATATTCTAAGAAGAACGAGAAACTAATTGTCTTAAAGAATGTATAACTACGTTTTTCTTAAAATGTGACAAATTCAATTAAAAATTAGAACCCCTGTTACTCATTGTCGTTTTGGGAAAAATTTATTAAACTTTGAGTTGTACCTACATTCAATACTCTCAAAGTCGAAAGTAACATATTGCCCTTACAAGAATGTAATACTCCCGATTTGTTAAGTTTGATGACAACAGTTCAATTCAGCTATATAAAACCCACATGATTAATTTGTCGTTTTTGGGATATATTTATTATAAAATTTTGATTGTAAAACCAACACTTCAATACTTCTAAAAGTTCGATGAAAACAAATTGTCCTTACAAGAATGTAATAATTACGATTTCTTAAGAATGTTTACAACAGTTCAATTCAGCTATATAGAACACATTTTACTATTTGTCGTTTTGGGATATATTTATTATAAAACTTATGATGGTATGCCTGCAGTTCAATACTTCTAAGAAGAAGGGCTGTAACTAATTGTCGTTACAAGAATGTAATAACTACGATTTGCTTAAGAATGATGACAACAGTTCAATTCAGCTAATTAGAACACATGTTAACTCATTTGTCGTTTTTGGGATATATTTATTAAAAAAACTTATGACTGGTATGCCTGCACCCCCAATACTTCTAAGAAGACGCATGAAACAATTGTCCATAAAGATGTGATAACTACAATTTGTTTAAGAATGATGACAAAAGTTCAATTAAGCTATATAGAACCCCTGTTACTCATTTGTCGTTTTTGGAAATTTTTATTAAAAACTTTTGAGGGGTATGCCTCAATTCAATACTTCAAAAAAGAACCATGAAAACAATTTGTCCTTAACAAGAATTTTAATAACTACGATTTGTTAAGAATGATGAACAACTTTAATTCAGCTATTAGAACACATGTTACTCATTTGTCGTTTTTGGGATATATTATTATATTACTTTTGGTTGTTACCACACTTCAATACCCCAAAACAAGTTCGCAAGTAACTAATTTCCTTACAAGAATGTAATAACTACGATTTGCTTAAGAATGATGCAACAGTTCAATTCGGCTATATAGAACACATTTTTACATATTTGTCGTTTTTTGGGATATATTTATTATAAAACTTTGATTTGTTTTATTTCACTTCAATATTCTAAGAAGTACGCGTGTAACCAATTGTCCTTACAAAATGTAATAATTACGATTTTCTTAAGAATGATGACAACAGTTCAATTCGTATTAGAACAATATACCTTTTTTTTTTGT
>JARBHB010000476.1:0-12323 GCA_029891345.1 Dryococelus australis | reverse complement strand
GGAAAACGAAAAAACTAAGGGCATTAAAAGAATTTAAAACAACGATTTGCTTAAAAATATGACAAAGTTCAATTCCATATAGAACACTGTATTAAATTGTCGTTTTGGGTTTTATTTATTCAAAATTTTTATGGTTCCTACATAAATACTTCAAAGAAGTACAATGTAACAAATGGCCCTTACAAGATGTAAAAACTCGATTTGTTAGAAAAATGAAAACATTCAATTCAGTAATTAGAAAAAAGACTTTTTTTCGTTTTGGGTTTATTTTATTAAAAACTTTTTAATTTTTCCACATTAAATACTTTAAGAACGCATGTAATAATTGTCATTAAAAAAATGTAAAATACGATTTGCTTAAGAATGAACAAGTTCATTCGGCTATAAGAACACTGATTTTTTGTCGTTTTGGGTTTAAATTTATTCAAAACTTTAAAGTGGTATCCCTACACTTAAATATTCTAAAAGAAGAAAATTATTGTCCTTACAAAATGTAATAACTCGATTTGCTAAATGATGACAACAGCCCCAATTCAGTTAAGAACACAGTTCTAATTGTCTTTTTGGGATATATTTTTACAAAAAAACTTTATGGAATGCCTCCCCTTCAATACTTTAAAAATCCCCTTGAATAATTGCTTACAAAATGAAAAAAACTAGATTTGTTAAAAAAATTGATAACATTTTCAATTATTTTATAAAATTTTATTCTTTGTCTTTTTTGGGATATTTTTTTTACAAAACTTTAGGGGATTAAATTAAATACTTTTAAAAGGGCCATTAATAATTGTATTAAAAAATATAATAACACGTTTTTGCTTAAGAATGATGACAAATTTCAATTAGCTTATGAAAAAATGTATTAAAATTTTTTGTCGTTTTTGGGTTTAAATTTTTACAAATTTAAGGGGTATGCATAAATTCCCAACTTCAAAGAAGAACAGTAATAATTGTCCTACAGGAATGTAAAATACGATTTTGTTAAAAATGAGACACGTTCTTTTCGCTATATAGAAAACATTATTCTTTTGTCTTTTGGGGGAAAAATTTTAATACAAACCCTTTTTAGTGGTATTACAATTCAATCTTCTAAAATACGCATTAATAATTGCCCTTACAAGAATGTAAAAAATCGTTTGCTTAAAATGTGAAAAACAGTTCTTTTTCAGCTTATGAACAATGTATTCATTCCGTTTTGGATATTTTTTTACAAAACTTTAAATGGTTTGCCTAATTAAATACTTCTAAAAAGACGCAGGAACTAATTGTCCTTACAAAATTTTTAATAACTATTTTTTGCTTAAGAATGTGACAACAGTTCAATTCAGTTATAGAAACATGTATCTATTTTCTTTTTGGGTATATTTTTTTACAAAATTTTAAAGTTTTTGCTAAAATTCAATACTTTAAAGAGCATTAACAAAATTGCCCTTAAAAGAATGTAATTATTCGATTGCTAAGAATGATGAAACTTTTTCAATTGTATAGAACACTGTATTAATTGCTTTTTGGGGAATATTTTTTAAAAAATTTTTGGGGGTTATTACATTCAAAATCAAAAGGGCCCATGTTAAAATTGTATTAAAAAGAATTAATAACTACGATTTGCTTAAAAATAGAAACAGAAAATTTAGTTTATAGAAACATGCCCTTTTTGCTTTTTTGGGAATATTTATTAAAAACTTTAAAGGTATCACATTTCAATACTTCTAAGAGAAGCAGTAAAAAATTTGCCCTTACAAAATTTAAAAACAAAGATTTGCTTAAAAATGGAAACGTTCAATTCATTTATAAAACACAGTTTTTAAATTGTCGTTTTTGAATATATTATTACAAAATTTTATGGTATCCCCAACATTTCATACTTCAAGAAACCCATGAAAAATTTGGGTTCCAAATTAAAAAGTTTTTGTTTAAAGAATGATAAAACATTTCAATTCAGTATATAGAACCATGTATTCTTTTGCTTTTTTGGGATATTTTATTAAAATTTTGGGGCTTGTAACCCCTTCAATACCTAAAAGTACCAGTAACTAATGTCTTAAAATTAAATAACTACGATTTGCTTAAGAAATGCAACTTTCTTTTCAGATAAAAGAACACATTTATCTTTTGTCTTTTTGGATATATTTTTACAAAACTTTAAGTGGTATGCCTAAAATTAAATACTCTAAAAAAGAACCAGTAACAAATTGCCCTTAAAAAGAATGTAATAACACGATTTGTTAAATGAGCAACAGTTCAATTCGTTTAGAAACACTGTTCTATTGTCGTTTTTTTGATATTTTTAATTAAAAAACTTTATGTATCCTACACTTAATACTTCTAAGATCCCATGCAATAATTGTTCCTTTTAATAACCGTTTTCTTAAAAAAAGATCAAAGTTAAATTCAGTTATGAAACTTATTAAATTTGTTTTGGGGATTTTTTTAAAAAATATAATTTTTGGGTGGTATCCCCCCTTCAATACTTCAAAGTAGCTGTAACAAATTTGGGCCCTTACAAATGTAATAACTACAATTTGCTTAAGATTTTTTTAAACATTCATTAGCTATATAGAAAACACATTATTCATTTGTCGTTTTGGGTATATTTTTTACAAAATTTTAAAGGGGGTTGACTAAAAATCAATACCTAAGAAGAAAGGTAACAATTTTGCCCTTTAAAAGAATTAAAAACACGATTTGCAAAAAGAATGACACAACAGTTAAATTTCAGCTATAAACACATGTTCTAATTGTGTTTTGGATATAAAATTACAAAATTTTTTATGGTATGCAACATTCAAAACTTTAAGAAGTCCCCTTTTGAACAAATTTGGGCTTCAAAAATTTTAAATAACCACGTTGCAAAAAAATATGAAAAAAGGGTAAATTTTAGAAAAGGACACATGATCTCTTTTTTCGTTTTTTGGGGGATATATTTTTAAAAAAAATTTTAAAAGGTATCCTAAAAATAATATTTTCAAGAATTTTCCATGAAAATAATTGCCTTAAAAGTAATAACAATTTGTTAAGAATATGAAACGTTCTTTCCCGCTATATAGAACACATGTATCATTGCTTTTTTGGGATAAAATTTTTAAAACTTTAAAGTGGTTTTATGTTAAAATTTTCAATACTTCTAAAAAAGATTTACTAATTGTTTTAAAAAATGTAATAACTCGATTTGCTTAAGATGATGACCAGTTCATTCGTTATAGAACAATGTTCTTTTTGTTTTTTTGGGGAATATATTATTATAAAACTTTAGGTATGCTACCTTAATACTCTAAGAAAACGCATGAAACTAATTGTCTTACCGAATGTAAAAACTCGATTGTTTAAAAAAATTGAAAAGGTTCAATTCACTATATTGAACACATTATCTCAATTCTTTTTGGGGAAAAATTTTTTACAAAACTTAGTGGTTATACTTAAAAAAACTTCTAAGAAAACCATGAAAACTAATTGTCCTTACAAAATGTAATAACCCCATTTGCTTAAAAGTTTGCAAAGTTCAATTTATTATAGAACCATGTATTCATTATCGTTTTCGGATTTTTTTTTACAAACTTTTTTTTTTTTAATTTAATTAAATACTTCTAAGAGATTTAAAAATTGGGCTTACAAAATGTAAACAACATTTGTTTAAAAAAGATGCACGAATTTCCCAATAAAGAACAATGTATTAATTGTGTTTTTGGGGTTTATATTTATTACTAAACTTTAAGTGGTAGGGTTAAACAATTCTTTTTAGAAGTACGCATGAAACAATTGCCCTTACAAAAATGTAATAATACGATTTGCTTAAAAATATGACAATTTTAAATTCACTAAGAAAAAACACATGATCTATTTGTCTTTTTGGGGATATTATTACAAAACTTTAAGTGGTAGCCTTCATTTCAATACTTTCAAAGATAACGAAAGTAAAAAATGCCCTTACCGAATGTATAAATACGTTTTTCTTAAAATGATGACAATATTTTAATTTAGTTATAAAACCTGTTCTCATTTGTCGTTTTTGGGATATTTTATACAAACTTTAAAAGGGGTTTTAACTAAAATTCAATACTTCAAAGAAGTACAGGGTAAAAATTTGTCTTAAAAAAAAATGTAATATCACGTTTTGCTTAAGAATGATAAAAAAGGGTAAATTCAGCTAAAGAAAAAGATTTTTTGTGTTTTGGATTTTTTTATTACAAACTTTAAAGGGGTATTTTACAATTCAAAAATTTAAAAAAAGACCAGAAAATAATTGTCTTTTACAAAATTAATAACTCGATTTGCAAAGAATAATGAAAAATTTTATTCACTATAAGAAACCATTTTTTAATTTTTCGTTTTTGGGATATTTTATTACCAAACTTTAAAGTGGTATTACTTTTTTCAAAAATCTAAGAAGAAGCCGAAATATTTGTCCTTACAAAAATGTAAAAAACTCAATTTGCTAAGTAAAACAACAGTCAATTCAGCTTTAGAAACTTATCTTTTTTGTCGTTTTTGGGATTTTTATTACAAAATTTTTAAAGTGAAACAATTAAATTTTTTAAAAAAGAACGCATGTAACTTTTCCCCTAAGAATGTAATAACTCGATTTGCTTAAAATGATGCAAATTAAATTTCAGTTTTAGAAAAATTAAATTTTTTTTTTATTTTTTAAAAATCCCAAATTTATTTAAAAAAATTTTTTTTTCTTTTTTTTGGATATTTTTTTTAAAAAACTTTAAATTTTTGGGTTACATTCAATATTTCTAAAAGAAGCAGTAACTTTTTCCTTACAAAATGAAATAATACTTTGTTAAGAATTAGAAACAGTTCAATTCAGTAGTAAACCATTTTTTTTTGTGGTTTTTGGATATATTTATTATAAACTTTAAAGTGTTATGCCACATTCAATAATTCTAAGAAGCCCCCCGTAACTTTTGCCTTACAAGAATGTAATAACTACGATTTTTAAAATTATAAAACTTTTTCAATTCAGCTATAAACCATTTATCTCATTTTTTTTTGGGGATATATTTATTATAACTTTAAAGGGGTATGCCTACATTCAATACTTCTAAGAAAACGAAAAGTAACAATTGTCCAACAGAATGTAAAACCCACGATTTTTTTAAAAATATGAAAAAAATAATTCAGCTAGTAAAAACATGTATCTTTTTGTCTTTTTTGGGTTATTTACTAAACTTAAAGGGAGCTAAAATTCAATACTTCAAGAAGAACGCATGTAAAAATTGTTTCCCGAATGTAATAACTACGATTTGCTTAAGAATAAACAAAATCAATTCAGCAAATTTAAACACAATTTTTTTGCTTTTTGGGATATTTTTTTAAAAATTTTAAGGGTAAAACTAAATTCAAAAATCTAAAAGTACCAGGGAACTAATTGTCTTACAAAAATGAAAAACTACGATTTGCTTAAGAATTTGACAAAAGTTAAATTTCAGAATTAGAAACAGTATCATTTGATTTTTTTGGTATTTTTAATACTAAACTTTAAGTGGTTAAAAAAATTCAATACTCTAAGAAGACCATAACAATTGTCTTTAAAGAAGGGAAAACTACGATTTGTTAAGAATGATGACAATGTTCTTTCCTATATAAACAAAAGTATTCTTTTGTGTTTTGGGAATTTTTATTAAAAACTTTAAAGTGGTATTCCAATTCAATCTCTAGAAGTACCATGAACAAATTTCCTTACAAGAATGTAATAACACGTTTGCTTAAGAATGATGAAACAGTTCAATTCAGAAATAAAACCCCACATGATTCTTTTGGGGTTTTGGGGTTTAATTTATTACTAAACTTTAAAGTGTTTGCACTTTTTAAAACTTCTAAGAAAAACCCAAAGTACAAATTTGCCCCCTTAACGAATGTAATAACTACGATTTGCTTTTAAGAATGATGACAAATTTTTATTAAAAAATTGAACACATGTTTTTTATTTTCTTTGGTATATTTCTAAAATGTGAAAATTCAATTCATTTTCTAAACACAGTATTTTAATTTGTTTTTTTGGGATATATTTATTATAAACATAAAGTTATAAAAATTTAATTTTTTTTTTTTTTTTTTTTTTTTTTTTTTTTTTTTTTTTTTTTTTTTTTTTTTTTTTTTTTTTTTTTTTTTTTTTTTTTTTTTTTTTTTTTTTTTTTTTTTTTTTTTTTTTTTTTTTTTTTTTTTTTTTTTTTTTTTTTTTTTTTTTTTTTTCTTTTTTTGGGAGTTTTTAACTAATTTTAAAGGGGAAAAAATTTTTCAATACTTTAAAAATTTGCTTTCTTTGTTTTAAAAAATTTAACCTTTTTAAGTGATGCAATTTAAATTTTCACAAAATTTAACAAGACATTTTCGTTTTTTCATTTAAAAAAGGGATGAAACGTTAATCAGTATAGAACACATTATCTTTTTGTTTTTGGGGATAATTTTTACAAAATTTTAAAGGGGTATGCAAAAACATATTTCAAAAAAACCAGAACAATTGCCTTTACAAAATTAATAACACGATTTGTTTAAAGAATTAACAAAGTTCTTTCACTATAGAACCATTAATCATTTGTCGTTTTTGGTATTTTTATTTTTAAATTTTTAAAGGTTTGCTAACTCATATTTCTAAAAAAACGCAGTAACAATTTTCCTTTTACACAAATGTAAAATACGATTTGCTTAAAAATGATAAATATTCCATTCGCTTAAAAAACACATTTCCATTTGCGTTTTGCTATTTTTATTCTAAACTTTAAAGTGGAAAATACAATTAAATCTCTAAAGTCCATGTAACTTTTTTGTCCTAAAAATTTTTTTTTAAATACGATTTGCTAAAATGAGACAAATTTTATTCACTTAAAAAAACCATGTTCCCTTTGTCGTGTTTGGGATATTTTTTACAAATTTAAAGTTTTATTTTTAAATAAATTTTTTTAGAATCCCATGAAAAAATTTTCCTTTACAAAAATGTAAAAACTACAAATTTGTTTAAAGAATGATGACAAAGTTAAATTTCTTTTAAAAAACTGATCCTTTGTGTTTTTGGGATATTTTTATTCAAACCCTTTAAAGGGGTATAACTTTCAATACTTCAAAAGAAAACCCAAGTAACAAATTTGTCCTAAAAAATGTAAAAAAAACGATTTGTTAAGAAGAAAAAAACGGGTCAATCGCTTAGTAGAACACAGATTTTTTTGTCTTTTTTTGGGAATATATTTTCAAAAAATTAAAAGGGGGTACCCAAAATTCAATATTTAAGAAAACGTTTAAACAATTGCCCTTAACGAAGTATAACTACGATTTGTTAAAATGAGAAACGTTAAATTCCTTGTAAAAATGTTTTTTTTTGTCTTTTTTTTATATTTATTAAAAACTTAAAGTGGATGCCTACATTTTCAAAATCAAGGGAAACGCGAACAAATTGTCCCCCAATGTAAAACCGTTGCTTAAGAAGTTGACAAAGTTCAATTCACTATTAGAACCATTACCCTTTTTGTCGTTTTGGATATTTTATTACTAAACTTTAAAATGGTAACTAAAATTCAATACATCTAAGAAGTACACTGAAACAAATTTTCCCTTACAAAATGTAATAACTACGATTTGTTAAAAATGATGAAAACATTTTAAATTCGCTTATAACACATGATCCATTTGTCGTTTTTGGGATAATTAATTACAAAACTTTATGGGGAATGACTACAATTCAATACTTTAGGAACGCAGTAATAATTGCCCTTAAAAGAATGTAAACACGATTTGCTTAAGAATGATGACAACAGTTCAATTCAGCTATATAGAACACATGTATCTCATTTGTCGTTTTTGGGATATATTTATTACAAAACTTTCAAGTGGTATTGTTACTATTCAATAATTCTAAGAAGACCCATGTAACTAATTGTCCTTACAAGAATGTAATAACTAACGATTTGCTTAAGAATTATGACAACAGTTCAATTCAGCATAGTATAACGCATTTATCTCATTTGTCGTTTTTGGGATATATTTTTTACTAAACTTTAAAGTGGTATGCCTACACTTCAATACTTCTAAGAAGAACGCAAGTAACTAATTGTCCTAACACGAATGTAATAACAACGATTTTCTTAAGAATGATGACAACAGATCAATTCAGCTTAGTAGAATACATGTATCTTATTTGTCGTTTTTGGGATATATATTACTAAACTGTAAAGTGATATGCCTACACTTCAATACTTCTAAGAAGAACGCATGTAACTAATTGTCTTTAACACGAATGTATTAACACGATTTGCATAAGAATGATGACATTAGTTCAATTCAGCTATATAGAACACATTATCTCATTTGTCGTTTTTGGGTTATTTTTATTACTAAACTTTAAAGTGGTATGACTACAATTTAAACTTCTAAGAAGAACTCAAGTAACAAATTGCCCTTACACGAATGTAATAACTACGATTTGCTTAAGAATGATGACAATATTCAATTCAGCTATATAGAACCATGTATCTCATTTGTCTTTTTTGGGATATTTTTATTACTAAACTTTAAAGTGGTATAACTCCAATTCAATACATCTAAGAAGTACACATGTAACTAATTGTCGTTACAAGAATTTTAAGAAAACATTAAAAATTTGCCCTTTTTTAAAATTTTTTTTAAAATTTTAACCATTTTTTAAAAAAAAGGGGAACCCCCTTTTTTAAAAATTTTTTTAAAAAAATTTTATGGTTTTTTTTTTTGAAAATTATTTTTTCTTAAAAAAAATTTTTTAAAATTAAAATTCTTTTTCATTTAAAAAAATTCATTAAAATTTTTTTTTAAAAAAAAAAATTAAAATTAACCAATTTAAAAAAAAAAAATTTTTGGGAAAAAAAAACAAATTTTTTTTTTTGGGGGAATTTTTTTTTAAACCAAAAATTTTAAAAATTTTTTTGGGTTAATTTTCAAAAAAAAAGGGAATAAAACTTAATTTTCCCCGGGGGGAAAAAAAAAAAAATTTGGGAATAAAAAAACCGGTTTTTAAAATTTGAAAAAAAAAAAAAATTTTTTTTTTTTTAAATTTTTTTTTTTGGGGTTTAATTCTTTTTTTTGTGGTTTTTTTTTTTACAAATTTTAAGAAAAAAAAAATTTTAAAAGGGTTTAAAATTTTTTTAAAAATTTTTGTTTAATTTTTTTAAAAAAAAAAAATTAAATTTCCCAAAAATAAAAGGTTTTTTTATTTTTTTCCTTAAATGGGTTTAAAATTTAATAAAAGTACCAAAAATTTAATTTTCCTTAAAAAAAAAATAATTTTTTGAAATTTTAAATTTTTTTTTTGGGGATTTTTTTTTTAATTTTTTAATTTTTTTAAAAATTAAAAATTTAAAATAAAATTAAAATTTTTGTTTAAAATTAAAAAAAATTTTTTTTAAATATTAAAAATTTTTATTAAAACCCCCAATTTATCAAAATTTTGTTTTTTGGGGTAAAATTTTTTAAAAATTTAAATTTTTTTTTTTAAAAAATTTAAAAAGGTTTAAAAAAATAAATTTTTTAAAATTAAATTTTTAAAATTTAAATGTTTAAATTTTTCTTAAAATTTTAAAAATTTTCCCAAATTTTTTTTTTGGGGGAAAAATATTTTTTCTTTTTAAAAGTATTTTTTTTTAAAAATTTTTAAAAAAAAAAAATTTTTAAAAAAAATTAACCCTTTTTTAAAAAAAAAACTTTTTTTTGTTAAAAAAATTTTTGAAAAAAAAATTTCCCTTTTTTTTGGGAAAATTATTTTAAAAAATTTTTTTGGGTTTTTATTAAAAACTTAAAAAATTAAAAATTTTATAAATTTTTTTGTTTTTTTTAAGGAAAAAGTTCAAAAATTTTTGCTTTTTTTTTGGGGTTTAAAAAATTTATTTTTTTTTTAAAAAATTTTTTTTTCCAAAGGGTTAAAAAACAAAATTATTTCTTTGTTAAAATTTTTAAAAAAATTTTTTTTTAAAGTTTGAAAATTTTTTTTTAAATTTTTAAAAAGAACCAAATTTTTTTTATTTAAAATTTTAAAATTTGGTTTTTAAAAATTTTAAAAAAAAATTTTTCAGATTTTAACCCCAATTTTTAAAAATTTGCTTTTAAAATTTTTAAAAAATTTTTTTTTTAAAATCAAAATTCCCCGTCTTGTTATTTTTTTATTTTAAATTTTTTTTAAAAAAAATTTTTTTTTTAAAAAATTGGGGGGCCAAAAAAAATTTTAAAAGTTAGAAGAAAACACCCTTAAAATTAAAACAATTTTTTGTGTTTTTTTTTTATTCCAAAATTTTTAAAAATTTTTAAGGGTATTTTTAAATTAAACTCAAAAAGACAATGTAAAAATTGTCTTAAACAAAATGTAATAATCGTTTGCAAAAATGATGACAAATTTCAATTCGCTTATAAAAAATAAAACTTCATTTGCTTTTTGGGGATTTTTTTTTACAAAATTTTTAAAATGGTATCTAAAATTCAATACTTCTAAAAAAAACAAGTAAAATTGCCCTTACAAAATGAAATAAAGATTTGTTAAGAATGATAAAACAGTTATTCAGCTTTGAAACTTTCTATTTTCGTTTTGGGGTATATTTATTACAAATTTTTAAAAGGGGGATTTCTTTTAAAAACTTCTATAAACGCAGAACTAATTGCCTTACAAATTTTAAAACCATTTGTTAAGAATGGCAAAATTCAATTCAGCATATGAACACATTATCTCATTTCTTTTTGGGATATTTTATTACAAAATTTTTAAATGGATTACATTCAATACTTCTAAGAAACCAGAACTATGGTCCTAAGAATGTAATAACTACGTTTTTGCTTAAGAATGATGACAACAGTTCAATTCAGCAAAGTAAACCCCATTATCTCATTTGTCGTTTTTGGATATATTTATTACAAAACTTTAAAGTGGTATGCCTACACTTCATACTTCTAAGAAGAACGCAATGAACTAATTGTCTTACACGAATGTAATAACATCGATTTGCTTAAGAATGATGACAATAGTTCAATTCAGCTATATAGATCACATGTATCTCATTTGTCGTTTTTGGGATATTTTATTACAAAACTTTAAAGTGGTTAACTACAATTCAATACATCTAAGAAGTAACATGTAACAATTTGTCTTACAAAAAATGTAATAACTACGATTTGCTTAAGAATGATGACATAGTTTCAATTCAGCTAGTATAGAACACATGTATCTCATTTGTCGTTTTTGGGATATATTTTATTACTAAACTTTTAAGTGGTATGCTACATTCAAATACTTCTAAGAAGAACGCAAGTAACTAATTGTCCTTACCGAATGTAAAAAACTACGATTTTGCTTAAAAATTTGATGACAATAGTTTCAATTCAGCTATATAGAACACATGTACTATTTGTCTTTTTTGGGATATTTTTATTACAAAACTTTAAAGTGGTTTACCTAAAATTCAATACTCTAAAGAAGTAACAATGAAAAAATTTGGGTCTTACAGAATGTAATAAAACGATTTGCTTAAGGGAATGATGACAACAGTTCAATCAGCTATATAGAACACATTTATCTAAATTGTCGTTTTGGGATATTTTTATTACTAAAACTTTAAAGTGGTATGCCTAAATTTAATACTTCTAAGAAGAACCATGAAACTAATTGTCCTTACAAAGAATTTTAATAACTACGATTTTTAAGAATGATGACAAAGTTTCAATTCAGCTTATATAAAAACATTTATCTCATTTGTCGTTTTTTGATATTTTTATTACAAAAAACTTTGTGGTATAAAAATTTCAATACTTCTAAGAAGACCATGTAACTAATGTCCTTACAAGAATTAAAAAACTACGATTTTGGCTTAAGAATATGAACAAAAAATTCAATTCGGGGCCAAGTATAAAACACATATTATTTGTCGTTTTTGGGAATATATTTATACAAACTTTAAATGGATGCCTACACTTCAATACTTCTAAGAAAAAAAGCAAGAAAACTAATTGTCCTTAAAACGAATGTAATTTACTACGATTTGCTTAAGAATTGAGGGGACAAATTTCAATTCAGCATATATAAACACATTTTATCTCATTTTTTCGTTTTTGGGATATTTTTTTTACAAAACTTTTGTGGTATCTACAATTCATTACTTCTAAGAAGTACACATGTAACTAATTGTCCTTACAAATGTAAAAAAACTACGATTTGCTTAAGAATGATGACAAAAGTTCAATTCAGCTATATAGAACACATGTATTCTCTTTTTTTTTTTTGGGGAATTTTTTTTTACAAAACTTTAAAGGGGTAGGTTCAATTAATCTTCTAAGAATTTTGCAGTAAAAATTTTTCCTTACAAAATGAAATTTAACAC
>JARBHB010000475.1:0-12354 GCA_029891345.1 Dryococelus australis | reverse complement strand
ATGAATTTTCTCATAATAGTTTTTTATCGATTTTTAAAGAAACACATTTACCATGGCTTTATCTTTAAAACCAAGGTAAAAAGTTACCTATCATAGTTTTTATCGACCTTTGAAGTACCCTTTACCCCCTGGTTTTTTAAACCCATGACGCAAGGAAAGAAATTCTTTCTATACATAGTTTTTTAAAACCCCCCTTGAATATGCACATTTAGCCCAATGGCTTTTTATACCATAAGAAAGTAAAAAATGTTTACTTTAACAATTTTTAAAAAGACCTTGAAGAAGCACACTTAAGCCCAAGGGCTTTATACCATGACCAAGGTAAGAAGCTTACTTTACAAAATTTTTAAAAGACTTTAAGTAGCACACTTTAGAATGGCATTTATAATAAGAAGGGTAAGTAATCTTATCTATACATAGATTTTTCGACCTTTGGTATGCACATTTCCCCAAATGGCTTTTATACCATAGACGCAAGTAATAATGTTTTACCATAAATATTTTAAAGGCCCTTTGAAAGATCCCAAAATTTAGCCCCAATGGCAAAAAACCCATAGACGCAAGGTAAGTAATTTACTCTATCATAGTATTTTTACTTTTGAAAAAGCACATTTTCCCCCGGGATTTATCCCATAGACGCAAGGTAAGTAATCTTCTCTTACATAGTTTTTTAAACGACCTTTAAGTTGCACACTTTGCCCAATGGCATTTATCCATAGACGCAAGGAAAGTATCTTACTTATAAAAATTTTTAAAAAACGCCCTTTGAAATAACACTTTTACCCCAAAGGGGGTTTTAAACCCATAAGAAAGGAAGTAACCTTCTCTATACAAGTTTTTTTTCGACCTTTAAAGTAGCACACTTTACCCCAAAGGGAATTTTACCATAACGCAAGGTAAGTAACGATTACTCTATACATAGTATTTTAACGACCTT
This sequence comes from Dryococelus australis, assembly GCA_029891345.1. NCBI lineage: Eukaryota > Metazoa > Arthropoda > Insecta > Phasmatodea > Phasmatidae > Dryococelus > Dryococelus australis. The sequence continues at coordinate 11,417 of JARBHB010000475.1, read as the reverse complement.
TGAAGTATGCACACTTTAGCCCAATGGCATTTATACCATAGTCGCAAGGTAAGTAATGCTAACTCTATACATAGTATTTTATCGGACCTTTGAAGTATGCACACTTTAGCCCAATGGCATTTATACCATAGACGCAAAGTTAGTAATGCTTACTATATACATAGTATTTTAACGACCTTTGAAGTAAGCACTCTTTAGCACGTGGCATTTATACCATAGACGCAAGGTAAGTAATACTTACTCTATACATAGTATTTTATCGACCTTTGAAGTATGCACACTTTAGCCCAATGGCATTTTATACCATAGACGCAAGGTAAGTAATGCTTACCTATAACATAGTATTTTAACGATATTTGAAGTATGTACACTTTAACCCAATGGTATTTATACTATAGACGCAAGGTAAGTAATGATTACTCTATACATAGTATTTTATCGACCTTTGAAGTATGCACACTTTAGCCCTGTGGCATTTATACCATAGACGCAAGGTAAGTAATGCTAACTATATACAAAGTATTTTATCGACCTTTGTAGTATGCACACTTTAGCCCATGGCATTTATACCATAGACGCAAGGTAAGTAATGCTTACTCTATACATAGTATTTTATCGAACTTTGAAGTATGCACACTTTAGCGCAATGGCATTTATACCATAGACGCTATGTAAATAACGCTTACTCTATACATAGTATTTTATCGACCTTTGAAGTATGCACACTTTTAGCCCAATGGCATTTATACCATTGACGCAAGGTAAGTAATTCTTACTTATACATAGTATTTTAAACGACCTTTGAAGTATGCACAATTTAGCCCAATGGCATTTATACCATAGACGCAATGTAAGTAATGCTTACTCTATACAAATTATTTTTAGGACCTTTGAAGTATGCACACTTTAGCCCAATGGCATTTATTACCATAGACGCAAGGTAAGTAATGCTTACTCTATACATAGTATTTTATAGACTTTTGAAGTTAAGCACACTTTAGCACAGTGGCTTTTTATACCATAGACGCAAGGTAAGTAATGCTTAATCTATACATAGTATTTTATCGACCTTTGATGTATGCACACTTTCGCCCAATGGCATTTATACCATAGACGCAAGGTAAGTTATGCTTACTCTATACATAGTATTTTAACGACATTTGAAGAATGCACACTTTAGCCCAATGGCATTTATACCATAGACGCAAGGTAAGTAACGCTTACTCTATACATAGTATTTTATCGACATTTGAAGTATGCACACTTTAGCCCAATGGCATTTATACCATAGACGCAAGGTAAGTAATGCTTCTCTATACATAGTATTTTAACGACCTTGAAGTATGCACACTTTAGCCCAATGGCATTTATACCATAGACGCAAGGTAAGTAATGCTTACTCTATACATAGTATTTTACGACCTTTGAAGTAACACATTTAGCCATGGCATTTATACATAGACCAAGGTAATAACTTACTCAATACATGTATTTTATCGACCTTTGAAGTAAGCACTTTAGCCATGGCATTTATACCATAGACGCAAGGTAAGTAATGCTTACTCTATACATAGTATTTTACGACCTTGAAGTATGACACTTTACATGCATTTATACCATAGACGCAAGGTAAGTAATGCTTACTCTATACAAAGATTTTTACGACCTTTGAAGTATGCACACTTTAGCCCAATGGCATTTATACCATAGACGCAAGGTAAGTAATGCTTACTCTATACATAGTATTTTATCGACTTTTGAAGTAGCACACTTTAGCCCAATGGCATTTATACCATAGACGCAAGGTAAGTAATGCTTACTCTATACATAGTATTTTAACGACCTTTGAAGTATGCACACTTTAGCCCAATGGCATTTATACCATAGACGCAAGGTAAGTAATGCTTACTCTATACATAGTATTTTAACGACCTTTGAAGTATGCACACTTTAGCCCAATGGCATTTATACCATAGACGCAAGGTAAGTAATGCTTACTCTATACATAGTATTTTATCGACCTTTGAAGTATGCACACTTTAGCCCAATGGCATTTATACCATAGACGCAAGGTAAGTAATGCTTACTCTATACATAGTATTTTATCGACCTTTGAAGTATGCACACTTTAGCCCAATGGCATTTATACCATAGACGCAAGGTAAGTAATGCTTACTCTATACATAGTATTTTAACGACCTTTGAAGTATGCACACTTTAGCCCATGGCATTTATACCATAGACGCAAGGTAATAATGCTTACTCTATACATAGTATTTTAACGACTTTGAAGTATGCACACTTTAGCCAATGGCATTTATACCATAGACGCAAGGTAAGTAATGCTTACTCTATACATAGTATTTTAACGACCTTTGAAGTATGCACACTTTAGCCCAATGGCATTTATACCATAGACGCAAGGTAAGTAATGCTTACTCTATACATAGTATTTTACGACCTTTGAAGTAAGCACACTTTAGCACAGTGGCATTTATACCATAGACGCAAGGTAAGTAATGCTTACTCAATACATAGTATTTTATCGACCTTTGAAGTATGCACACTTTAGCCAATGGCATTATACCATAGACGCAAGGTAAGTAATGCTTACTCTATACATAGTATTTTAACGACCTTTGAAGTATGCACACTTTAGCCCATGGCATTTATACCATAGACGCAAGGTAAGTAACGCTTACTCTATACATAGTATTTTAACGCCCCCCCCCCCCCCCCCCCCCCCCCCCCCCCCCCCCCCCCCCCCCCCCCCCCCCCCCCCCCCCCCCCCCCCCCCCCCCCCCCCCCCCCCCCCCCCCCCCCCCCCCCCCCCCCCCCCCCCCCCCCCCCCCTTTTTTTTTTTTTTTTTTTTTTTTTTTTTTTTTTTTTTTTTTTTTTTTTTTTTTTTTTTTTTTTTTTTTTTTTTTTTTTTTTTTTTTTTTTTTTTTTTTTTTTTTTTTTTTTTTTTTTTTTTTTTTTTTTTTTTTTTTTTTTTTTTTTTTTTTTTTTTTTTTTTTTTTTTTTTTTTTTTTTTTTTTTTTTTTTTTGAAGTATGCACACTTTAGCCCAATGGCATTTATACCATAGACGCAAGGTAAGTAATGCTTACTCTATACATAGTATTTTAACGACCTTTGAAGTATGCACATTTAGCCCAATGGCATTTATACCATAGACGCAAGGTAAGTAATGTTACTCTATACATAGTATTTTTAACGACCTTTGAAGTATGCACACTTTAGCCCAATGGCATTTATACATAGACGCAAGGTAAGTAATGCTTACTCTATACATAAGTATTTTATACGACCTTTGAAGTATGCACACTTTAGCACATGGCATTTATACCATAGACGCAAGGTAAGTAATGCTTACTCTATACATAGTATTTTATCGACCTTTGAAGTATGCACACTTTAGCCAATGGCATTTATACCATAGACGCAAGGTAAGTAATGCTTACTCTATACATAGTATTTTATCGACCTTTGAAGTATGCACACTTTAGCCCAATGGCATTTATACCATAGACGCAAGGTAAGTAATGCTTACTCTATACATAGTATTTTAACGACCTTTGAAGTATGCACACTTTAGCCCAATGGCATTTATACCATAGACGCAAGGTAAGTAATGCTTACTCTATACATAGTATTTTAACGACCTTTGAAGTATGCACACTTTAGCCCAATGGCATTTATACCATAGACGCAAGGTAAGTAATGTCTTACTCTATACATAGTATTTTAAACGACCTTTGAAGTAAGCACACTTTAGCACCATGGCATTTATACATAGAGCAAGGTAAGTAATGCTTACTCTATACATAGTATTTTATCGAACCTTTGAAGTATGCACACTTTAGCCCAATGGCATTAATACCATAGACGCAAGGTAAGTAATGCTTACTCTATACATAGTATTTTATCGACCTTTGAAGTATGCACACTTTAGCCCAATGGCATTTATACCATAGACGCAAGGTAAGTAATGCTTAACTCTATACATAGTATTTTAACGACCTTTGAAGTATGCACACTTTAGCCCAATGGCATTTATACCATAGACGCAAGGTAATATATGCTTACTCTATACATAGTATTTTATCGACCTTTGAAAGTATGCACACTTTAGCCCAATGGCATTTATACCAATAGACGCAAGGTAAATAATGCTTACTCTATACATAGTATTTTAACGATCTTTGAAGTTTGCACACTTTAGCCCAATGGCATAAATACCATAGACGCAAGGTAAGTATTGCTTACTCTATACATAGTATTTTAACGACCTTTGAAGTATGCAAACTTTAGCCCAATGGCATTTATACCATAGACGCAAGGTAAGTAATGTTTTCTCTATATATAGTATTTTATCGACCTTTGAAGTAAGCACACTTTAGCACAGTGGCATTTATACAATAGAACCAATTAAGTAATGCTTACTCAATACATGGTATTTTATCAACCTTTGAAGTATGCACACTTTAGTAATGGCATTAATACCATAGACGCAAGGTAAGTAATGCTTACTCTATACATAGTATTTTATCGACCTTTGAAGTATGAACACTTTAGCCCAATGGCATTTATACCATAGACGCAAGGTAAGTAATGCTAACTCTATACATAGTATTTTAACGACCTTTGAAGTATGCACACTTTAGCCCAATGGCATTTATACCATAGATGCAAGGTAATTATTTCTAACTCTATACATAGTATTTTATCGAACTTTAAAGTATGCACACTTAGCCCAATGGCATTTATACAATAGACGCAAGGTAAATAACGCTTACTCTATACATAGTATTTTATCGACCTTTGAAGTATGCACACTTTAGCCCAATGGCATTTATACCATAGACGCAAGGTAAGTAATTCTTACTCTATACATAGTATTTTAACGACATTTGAAGTATGCACAATTTAGCCCAAACGCATTTATACCATAGACGCAATGTAAGTAATGCTTACTCTATACAAATTATTTTTAGGACCTTTGAAGTATGCACACTTTAGCCCAATGGCATTTATACCATAGACGCAAGGTAAGTAATGCTTACTCTTTACATAGTATTTTAACGACCTTTGAAGTAAGCACACTTTAGCCAGTGACATTTATTCCATAGACGCAAGGTAAGTAATGCTTACTCTATACATAGTATTTTAACGACCTTTGAAGTATGCACACTTTAGCCCAATGGCATTTATACCATAGACGCAATGTAAGTAATGCTTACTCTATAAAAATTATTTTTAGGACCTTTGAAGTTTGCACACTTTAGCCCAATGGCATTTATACCATAGACGCAAGGTAAGTAATGCTTACTCTATACATAGTATTTTTATAGACTTTTGAAGTAAGCACACTTTAGCACAGTGGCATTTATACCATAGACGCATGGTAAGTAATGCTTACTCTATACATAGTATTTTATCGACCTTTGAAGTATGCACACTTTAGCCCAATGACATTTATACCATAGACGCAAGGTAAGTAATGCTTACTCTATACATAGTATTTTATCGACCTTTGAAGTATGAACACTTTAGCCCAATGGCATTTATACCATAGACGCAAGCTAAGTAATGCTAACTCTATACATAGTATTTTATCGACCTTTGAAGTATGCACACTTTAGCCCAATGGCTATATACCATAGACGCAAGGTAAGTAATGCTAACTCTATACATAGTATTTTAACGACCTTTGAAGTATGGACACTTTAACCCAATGGCATTTATACCATAGACGCAAGGTAAGTAATGCTTACTCTATACATAGTATTTTATCGACCTTTGAAGTATGCACACTTTAGCCCAATGGCTATATACCATAGACGCAAGGTAAGTAATGCTTCTCTATACATAGTATTTTAACGACCTTGAAGTATGCACACTTTAGCCCAATGGCATTTATACCATAGACGCAAGGTAAGTAATGCTTACTCTATACATAGTATTTTATCGACCTTTGAAGTATGCACACTTTAGCCCAATGGCATTTATACCATAGACGCAAGGTAAGTAATTGCTACTCTATACATAGTATTTTAACGACCTTGAAGTATGCACACTTTAGCCCAATGGCATTTATACCATAGACGCAAGGTAAGTAATGCTACTCTATACAATGTATTTTATAGAACTTTGAAGTATGCACACTTTAGCCCAATGGCATTTATACCATAGACGCAAGGTAAGTAATGCTTACTCTATACATAGTATTTTATAGACCTTTGAAGTTATGCACACTTTAGCCAATGGCATTTATACCATAGACGCAAGGTAAGTAATTCTTACTCTATACATAGTATTTTATCGACCTTTGAAGTATGCACACTTTAGCCCAATGGCATTTATACCATAGACGCAAGTAAGTAATGCTTACTCTATACAAGTTATTTTTAGGACCTTTGAAGTAGACACTTTAGCCCAATGGCATTTATACCATAGACGCAAGGTAAGTAATGCTTACTCTATACATAGTATTTTATAGACTTTGAAGTAAGCACACTTTAGCACATGGCATTTATACCATAGACGCAAGGTAAGTAATGCTTACTCTATACATAGTATTTTACGACCTTTGAAGTATGCACACTTTAGCCCAATGGCATTTATACCATAGACGCAAGGTAAGTAATGCTAACTCTATACATAGTATTTATACGACCTTTGAAGTATGCACACTTTAGCCAATGGCATTTAATACCATAGACGCAAGGTAAGTAAGCTTACTCTATACATAGTATTTTAACGACCTTTGAAAGTATGCACACTTTAGCACATGGCATTTATACATAGACGCAAGGTAAGTAAGCTTACTCTATAATAGTATTTTATCGACCTTTGAAGTATGCACACTTTAGCCAATGGCATTTATACCATAGACGCAAGGTAAGTAATGCTTACTCTATACATAGTATTTTACGACTTTGAAGTATGCACACTTTAGCCAATGGCATTTATACCATAGACGCAAGGTAAGTAATGCTTACTCTATACATAGTATTTTAACGACCTTTGAAGTAATACACTTTAGCCCAATGGCATTTATACCATAGACGCAAGGTAAGTAATTCTTACTCTATACATAGTATTTTAACGACCTTTGAAGTATGCACAATTTAGCCCAATGGCATTTATACCATAGACGCAATGTAAGTAATGCTTACTCTATACAAATTATTTTTAGGACCTTTGAAGTATGCACACTTTAGCCCAATGGCATTTATACCATAGACGCAAGGTAAGTAATGCTTACTCTATACATAGTATTTTATAGACTTTTTAAGTAAGCACACTTTTTCACAGTGGCATTTATACCATAGACGCAAGGTAAGTAATGCTTACTCTATACATAGTATTTTATCGACCTTTAAAGTACACACACTGTAAGACAGTGGCATTTATACCATAGACGCAAGGTAAGTAATGCTTACTCTATACATAGTATTTTATCGAACTTTGAAGTAAGCACACTTTAGCCCAGTGACATTTATTAAATAGACGCAAGGTAAGTAACGCTTACTCTATACATAGTATTTTAACGTCCTTTGAAGTATGCACACTTTAGCCCAATGGCATTTATACCATAGACGCAAGGTAAGTAATGCTTACTCTATACATAGTATTTTAACGACCTTTGAAGTATGGACACTTTAGCCCATGGCATTTATACCATAGACGCAAGGTAAGTAATGCTTACTCTATACATAGTATTTTATCGACCTTTGAAGTATGCACACTTTAACCCAATGGCTATATATCATAGACGCAAGGTAAGTAATGCTTCTCTATACATAGTATTTTAACGACCTTGAAGTATGCACACTTTAGCCCAATGGCATTTATACCATAGACGCAAGGTAAGTAATGCTTACTCTATACATAGTATTTTAACGACCTTTGAAGTAAGCACATTTTAGAACAGTGGCATTTATACCATAGACGCAAGGTAAGTAATGCTTACTCTATACATAGTATTTTAACGACCTTTGAAGTAAACACAATTTAGCCCAGTGGCATTTATACCATAGACGCAAGTTAAGTAATTCTTACTCTATACATAGTATTCTAACGAGCTTAGAAGTATGCACACTTTAACCCAATGGTATTTATACCATAGACGAAAGGTAAGTAATGCTTACTCTATACATAGTATTTTATCGACCTTTGAAGTATGCACACATTAGCCCAATGGCATTTATACCATAGACGCAAGGTAAGTGTTGCTTACTCTATACATAGTATTTTAACGACCTTTGAAGTATGGACACCTTAGCCCAATGGCATTTATACCATAGACGCAAGGTAAGTAATGCTTACTCTATACATATTATTTTATCGACCTTTGAAGTATGCACACTTTAGCCCAATGGCTATATACCATAGACGCAAGGTAAGTAATGCTTCTCTATACATAGTATTTTAACGACCTTGAAGTATGCACACTTTAGCCCAATGGCATTTATACCATAGACGCAAGGTAAGTAAAGCTTACTCTATACATAGTATTTTAACGACCTTTGAAGTAAGCACATTTTAGCTCAGTGGCATTTATACCATAGACGCAAGGTAAATAATGCTTACTCTATACATAGTATTTTAACGACCTTTGAAGTAAGCACACTTTAGCCCAGTGGCATTTATACCATAGACGCAAGGTAAGTAATTCTTACTCTATACATAGTATTTTAACGACCTTAGAAGTAGGCACACTTTAACCCAAAGGCATTTATACCATAGACGCAAGGTAAGTAATGCTTACTCTATACATAGATTTTTACGACCTTTGAAGTAAGCACACTTTAGCCCAGTGGCATTTATACCATAGACGCAAGGTAAGTAACGCTTACTCAATACATAGTATTTTATCGACCTTTGAAGTATGCACACTTTAGCCCAATGGCATTTATACCATAGACGCAAGGTAAGTAATCCTTACTCTATACATAGTATTTTATGATATAATTTGCAATGCATTTATACAAGACCAAGAGTAATCTTATCTTAATATTTAGACTTTGAAGTAGAATTTGCAATGGATTTATACCTAGACAGGAAGTAGCTTCTAACATTATTTTTGACTTGAGTTGCAACTTGCATGATTTTACATAGACCAAGTAAGTATCTTACTCTAACATAGTATTACATTGAAGTGACTTTAGCCATGTTTCATAGAGCGGTTTCTATATAGTTTTACGACTGATAGCACATTTGGCATTTATGCCGGTAGTTGCCATCTGTTTTCACTTTGGTGCTTACATGGCATTCATACCAGGTTTGCTCTTACTGATTTTAGACCTTGAAGATGCACACTTTAGCCCATGCATTTATACTAGCGCAAGGTAAGTAGTTACTCTATCTAGTTTAGACTTGAGTGCACACTTGCCATGGCATTTTACATAGCGCAAGGTAAGTAGTACTCTATACATGTATTTATCGACCTTTGAGTTGCACACTTGCCAATGGCATTTATACAAGACGCAAGGTAAGTAGCTTACTCTATAATATTTTACGACTTTGAAGTTCACACTTTGCCAATGCATTTATACCATAGCAAGTAAGTAAGTACTCTATATATATTTTAACGACTTTGAGTATGACACTTTAGCCAATGGATTTATACATAGACGCAAGGTAAGTTCTTACATAGTATTTTAACGACCTTTGAAGTATGCACACTTTCCATGCATTTATACCATAGCGCAAGTAAGTATGCTACTCTATACATAGTATTTTACGACCTTTGAAGTATGCACACTTTGCCATGGCATTATACAGACGCAAGTATAATGTGCTACTTATCATAGTATTTTTAAACCTTTGAGTTGCACACTTTAGCCCAAATGGCATTTATACCATAGACCAAGGTAAGTAAATGCTTATCTATACATATTTATGATTTGAAGTAGACTCAGTTAGCCACATTTATAACATAAAAGTAAGTAAGCGTACTCTATACTAGTATTTTAAACGACATTTGAAGTATCCATTTAGCCAATGGCATTTATACTAGACCAAGAAGTAATGTAAATATGTATTTTAACATCTATTTGCACACTTTAAGCAATGGACATTTACCTAATGCATGGTAAGTAATGCTTATATTACTTAATTTTTAGACTTTGAAGTACACTTTAGCCATGGCATTTAACCATAGACGCAAGGTAAGTATTGCTTACTCATATAATTAATTTAATAGACAGTTTAGCAAATGGCATTTATACCATAGCAAGGTAAGTAAGTTACTCTATACATAGTATTTTATCGACCTTTGAAGTATGCACACTTTAGCCCAATGGCATTTATACATAGACGCAAGGTAAGTAATGCTTACTCTAATACATGTATTTTATCGAATTTGAAGTATAACACTTTAGCCCAATGGCATTTATACCATAGACGCAAGGTAAGTAATGCTTACTCTATAATTATTTTAACGACCTTGAAGTATGCACACTTTAGCCCAATGGCATATACATAGACGCAAGGTAAGTATTTACTCATAATAGTATTTTATGACCTTTGAAGTAAGCAACTTTAGCCCATGGCATTTTACCATAGACGCAAGGTAAGTAATGCTTACTCTTTACATAGTATTTTATCTAGACCTTTGAAGTAAGCACCTTTCCCAATGGCATTTATACATAGACGCAAGGTAAGTATGCTTACTCTATTAGTATTTTAAGACCTTTGAAGTATGCACACTTTAGCCCAATGGCATTATACCATAGAGCAAGGTAAGTAATGCTTACTCTATACATGTATTTTTACGACCTTTGAAGTATGAACACTTAGCCAATGGCATTTATACCATAGACGCAAGGTAAGTAACGCTTACCTATACATAGTATTTTAACGACCTTTGAAGTATGCACACTTTAGCCAAGGCATTTATACCATAGTCGCAAGGTAAGTAATGCTAACTCATACTAGTATTTTATCGACCTTTGAAGTATGCACACTTAGCCTAATGGCATTTATACCACAGACCAAGGTAAGTAATGCTTACTCTATACATAGTATTTTAACGACCTTTGAAGTAAGACACTTTTGCACAGTGGCATTTATACCATAGACGAAAGGTAAGTAATGCTTATCTATACATATATTTTATCGACCTTTGAAGTATGCCACTTTAGCCCAATGGCATTATAAACCATAACGCAAGGTAATAATCTATCTATATATATTTATCGACCTTGAGTAGCACATTAACCAATGCTATAAGAAGGTCATAATGCTTACTTATACATAGTATTTAACACCTTTAGCCCATGACATGCATTTATACATACGCAAGGTAAGTAATGCTTACTCTATACATAGTATTTTAACGACTTTGAAGTATGCACACTTTAGCCTAATGGCATTTATACCATAGACGCAAGTAAGAATGTTACTCCA
>JARBHB010000474.1:0-12412 GCA_029891345.1 Dryococelus australis | reverse complement strand
CAGTAAATTCCCTAATTAGAAACAAATTATATTTGTCGTTTTTTGGGATTTTTATTAAAAAAAAATGATAAAACCTCACCCCAATATTTAAAAGAAACGAATGAAAACTAATTTCCTAAAGATGTAATAATACGATTTTTAAGAATTTTACAACAGTTAAATTCAGCTATATAAACACTTTACTCATTTGTGTTTTTTTTTTAAATTATTAAAAACTTTGATGTATGCCTAAAATTTCAATCCCTCTAAATGAGATGAAAAATTGTCCTTAAAGAAGTATAACTACGATTTGCTAAAAAATGGACAACAATTTAATTCATTTTAAAAGAACAAATGTTCTCATTTGTTTTTTTGGGGATATATTTATTATTTACTTTTGGTTGTATACCTAACTTCAATACTTCCAACAGGTTCGCAAGTAACTAATTGCCTTAAAAGAGTAATAACTACGTTTTGCTTAAAATGTTGAAAACAGTTCAATTCAGTTTAAATAGAACACATTTAATATTTGTCTTTTTGGGATATTTTTTTTAAAAAAACTTTTTTTTTGTAAACTTTCAATTTTCTAAAGACGATGTAAAAATTGCCTTAAAGAATGTAATAATTACGATTTCTTAAGAATGATAAAAAACAGTTCAATTCAGTATTAGAACACATGTTACTCTTTTGTCGTTTTTTGGGATTTTTATTTTTTACTTTTGAGTTGTATCCCCTACATTAATACTTCCAAAAAGTTTGAAGTAATAATGTCCTTAAAAAATTAAAACTCGATTTGCTTAAGAATGATGCAACAGTTCAATTCAGCAATAAACACATGAACATTTTTGTCGTTTTTGGGATTATTTATTATAAAATTTTTAAATTTGTTAACTACACTTCAAAAAATCAAGAAGTAGAGTAAAACTAATTTCCTTAAAAGAATGTAATAATACGATTTCTTAAAATGATCAACAGTTAAATTTCAGCTTATAAAAACCCTATTATCATTTGTCTTTTGGGATATATTTATTAAAAATTTATGACTTTATGCCTGCACCCAATACTTCAAAGAAGAACGAATGAAAAAAATTGCCAAAAAGATGTAAATAACAAACTTTTCTTAAAGAAGAGGGGCAAAATTTAAATTAGATATAGAACACATTTCTCATTTGTCTTTTTTTGGGATTTTTATTATATTATTTTGGGTTTGTATACCTAAACTTCAATACTTCCAAAAAGTTCGCAAGAACTAATTGTCCTTACAAGAATGTAAAAAACTACGATTTGTTTAAGAATGAGACAACGTTCAATTGCTATATAGAAACTTTACAATTTGTCGTTTTTGGGATATATTTATATAAAATTTGTTTTGTTAAATTTCATTCAATATTCTAAGATTTACGAGTGTAACAAATTTCCTTAAAGAATGTAATAATTCGTTTTTCTTAAAAATGTTTACAACATTAATTCAGTATATAAAACACATATTACTCATTTGTCTTTTTGGGATATATTTTATTATAAAATTATGACTTTTATCCCGCCCACAAATTTTCAAAAAGAACGAATGAAAATAATTGCCCAAAGATGTAAAATTTACGATTTGCTTAAGAATGTGACAAAAAATTAATTCGCTTTAGAACAATGTTATATTTGTCGTTTTTGGGATATATTTTTTTTTACTTTTGAGTTGTATCCCAAACTTAAAATACTTTCCAACAAGTTCGAAAATAACTTTTGTCCTTACAAGAATGTAAAAAACTACGATTTGTTAAGAAGATGACAACAGTTCAATTCGCAAAAAGAACACATGTTAAATTTTGTGTTTTTGGGATATTTTTTATTTAAAACCTTTATTTGTATAATTTCACTTCAATATTTTAAGAAGTACAGTGAAAATTGTCCTTACAAGAATGTAATAATTCGATTTGCTTAAGAATGAGACAAATTCAATTCAGCTATATGAAACATTTACCATTTTTCGTTTTTTGGGATATATTTTTTATAAAACTTTGACGGGTATCCCTGCCCCACAATACTTCTAAGAAGAACGAATGAAACTAATTTTCCTAAAGCATTGATAACTCGATTTGCTTAAGAATGATGACAACAATTTAATTCAGTATATAGAACACATGTTACTATTTTTCGTTTTTGGGTATATTTTTTTTTTACTTTGAGTTGTATCCCTAAATTAATATTTCCCAACAAGTTCGAAAGTAACAAATTGTCCTTACAAAATTAAAAACTACGTTTTGTTAAGAATGATGCAACAGTTAAAATTGCTATATAAAAAAAATTTTACCTTTTGTCTTTTTGGGTTATTTTTTATAAAATTTTAATGGTATCCTCATAAATACTTTAAAAAGAAACGATGTAAAAAATTGCTTACAAAAAAGTCAAAATACGATTTCTTAAGAATGATACAACATTAATTCGCAAATTAGAACAAAATTTTACTAATTTGCTTTTTTTTGGGGTATATTTTTTATATTTTTTTGATTGTATCCTCAACCCAAAATTTCCAAAAGCGAATAACTAATTGCCCCTTAAAGAATGTAATAACTACGATTTCTTAAGAAGGGTGAAAATTAATTTTCAGCTAATAAACCCAAAATTTACTATTTGCTTTTTTGGGATATATTTTTAAAAATCTTTGATTTGTAAAACTAACTTAATACTTCAAAAGTCGAGGTAATTTGTCCTTCCAAAAATGAAATAATACGTTTTTAAAAGAATGATGACAACAGTTAAATTTCAGCTTTTAAAAACACATTTATCATTTGCTTTTTTGGGTATATTTATTATAAAACTTTATGAATCCCTAAATCAAAAATTCTAAAAAGACGTTAAAAAATTGTTTTTTCAAAAATGTAAAATCGTTTTTTAAGAATGATACAACAGTAAATTCAGCAATAGAAAACATTTCTAATTTGCTTTTTTGGGAATATTTATTATAAAATTTTTTAATGAACCTCCCCAAATCTTCCAAAAGGGCCAATAAACAAATTGTCCTACAGTGTAAAAACTACGATTTGCTTAAGAATGAGACAACATTTAATTCAGCTAATAGAAACATTTAAAATTTGCGTTTTGGGATATATTTTTTAAAAATCTTTCATTTGTATCTAACTTAAATACTTCAAAAGTCAAAAGTAAAAATTTTCCCTTTAAAAGAATGTAATAATTCGATTTTTTTAAAAATAAAATACAACAGTTAAATTTCAGATATAGAACACTATTCTCATTTGTCTTTTTGGGATATTTTATTATAAAACTTATGACGGGTAGCCTCAAAAATACTTCTAAAAACGCATGAAATAATTGCCCTAAAGAATGTATAAACTACAATTTGCTTAAAATATGAAACATTCAATTAGTTTAATAGAACACATGTTACTATTTTTTGGGGGTTTTTGGGATATATTTATTTTATTATTTTTGGTGTATCCCTACACTTAATTTTTTCAAAATTTTGAAAGTAAAAAATTTCCCTTACAAGAATGAAAAAAACTAGATTGTTTAAAAGAAGAGAAACAGTTCAATTCAGCTATATAGAAACACGTAACATTTTTGTGGGTTTTTGGGATATATTTTTTTATAAAATCTGTTTTGTAAAACAAACCCTTAAAAAATTAAGAAAACGAGTGTAAAAATTGTCCTTACAAAAAATGTAAAAAATGTTTTTCTTAGAATGTGACAACAGTTCTTTAGCTTAAAAAACATTTATCATTTGCGTTTTGGGATATTTTTTATTATAAAACTTTTGACTTTATCCCTGACCACAATATTTTCTAAAAAGAACGAGAAATAATTGTCCATAAAGATGTAATAAAACTTTTGCTTAAGAATGAGGGGAAAAATTTAATTCAGTTATGAACACTTTTACCATTTGTCGTTTTTGGGATTTTTATTAATTACTTTGATTTGTATCCAAATTTCAAAAATTTCCAAAAAGTTCGCAAAAACTAATTGGGGTCCTTACAAGAATTTAATAACTACGATTGTTAAGAATGATGACAAAGTTCAATTCAGCTATATAAACACATTTACACATTTGTCTTTTTTGGGGGGAAAATTTTTATTATAAAACCTTTGATTTGTATAACTTACTTCAATACTTCTAAGAAGTCCCAGTGTAACAAATTGTCCTTACAGAATGTAATAATTACGATTTGTTAAAGAATGATGAAAACAGTTCAATTAGCTATTAGAACACATTTTAAATTTTGCCCGTTTTGGGAAAATTTATTATAAAACTTTGTGGTATCCTAAACCCAATATTTAAGAAAACGATAAAACAAATTTCCAAAAGATTTATAATACGATTTGCTTAAGAATGATGAAAAATTTAATTTAGCTATATAGAACAATTTACTCATTTGTCGTTTTGGGAAAATTTTTTTTTTTAAACTTTTGATTGTATCCTCTTCAATATTCCCCAAAACCAGTAATAATTGTCTTAAAAGAATGTAATAACTACGATTTGTTTAAGAATGATGACAACAGTTCAATTCAGTAATAGAACACATTTCTCTTTTGTCTTTTTGGGGATATATTTATTTTTTAAAACTTTATTTTTCCTCATTAAATATTTTAAAAGCGCAGAAAATAATTGTCTTCAAAAATGTAATAACTACGATTGCTTAAGAATGATGACAACAGCAATTCAGCTAATTAGAACACATGTTTAAAATTTGTCTTTTTTGGGGGATATATTTATTATAATTTTGATTTTTAACCCTCCCTTTTAAATACTTCCAAAAAGTCCAAGTAACTAATTGTCTTACAAGATGTATAAACGATTTTTTAAGATGATACAACAGTTCAATTCAGCATATAGAACACATTTACTATTTGTTTTTTTGGGATTATTTATTATAAAATTTTTGATTGAAAAACTCCCCAAATACTTTAAGAAGAACGATGAACAATTGTCCTTAAAGAATGTAATAATTTAATTTTTAAGAAGATGAAACATTTCAATTCAGCTATAGAACAAAAATTTTACCATTTGTCTTTTTTGGGGAAAATTTTTATTAAAACTTTGATTAAATCCCTCAAAAATACTTCTAAAAAGAAGGTAAAAATTTGCTTTCAAGAAGTAAAAACTAATTTGCTTAAGAATGAGACAACAGTTCAATTTTCAGTAATTAGAACACAGTTACAAATTTTCGTTTTTGGGATATATTTTTTTTTAAATTCTTTTGATTGATACCTACACTTAATACTTCCAAAAAGTTCGAAGTAACAAAATTGCCCTTACAAAATGAAATAACTCGATTTGTTTAAGAATGATGACAACATTCAATTCGTTTATAGAACACATTTACATTTTGTTTTTTTGGGAATATTTTTTAAAAAAATCTTTTTTGTATAACACACTTCAATATTCTAAGAAGTACGGTGGAAAAATTTCCTTACAAGAATGTAATAATAATTTCTTAAGAAAAATACAACAGTTAAATTTCGCTATATAGAAAAAATTTATCATTTGTCGTTTTGGGAAATTTTTTAAAAAAATTTATGATGGAGCCTCCCCCCAATACTTTAAAAGAACGAATGAAACTAATTGTCCAAAAAGAATGTGATAACACAATTTGCTTAAGAATGTGAAAACATTAATTCAGCATATAGAACACAGTTACTCATTTGTCGTTTTTGGGATTATTTATTTATTCTTTTGAGTTGTATCCCAAACTTAATATTTCCCAACAAGTTGCAAGAAAACTAATTGTCCTTACAAGAATGTAAAAATTACGTTTTTCTTAAAATGATGACAACAGTTCAATTCGCTTTTGAACCATTTACTATTTGTCGTTTTTGGGTTTTTATTATAAAACTTTTGAGGGTACCCAACAATACTTCTAAGAAGTCCATGAAAAAAATTGTCCTAAAGAATTAAAAATAAATTTGCTTAAGAATGATGAAAACAGTCAATTCAGTAATAGAACACTGTTACAAATTTGTCGTTTTGGGTATTTTTTTTATATTACTTTTGATTTGTATCCAACATTTCAATATTTCCCCAAGTTCGCAAGTAACAAATTTGTCTTACAAGAATTTTTAATAACTACGATTCTGAAGAAAAACCGTTCAAATTAAAAGGAAAAATTTAGAAACACTGTTACTCATTTGTCGTTTTGGGATAATTTTTTATAATTTTGATTTTATACCACTTCATATTTCCCAAAATTTCGAGGTAAAAAAATTGTCCTTAAAAGAATGAAAATATACGATTTTTTAAAGAATGTACAACAGTTAATTCAGTATATAAACAATTTACTTTTGTCTTTTTGGGATATATTTTTTTAAAAAAACTTTGATGTATCTCCTTCAATTTTTAAAGAAGAAGATGAACTAATTGTCCTAAAGAATGTAAAAATTTACGATTTTCTTAAGAATGTTTACAACATTTAATTCAGCTAATAGAACCCAATTTACTCATTTGGTTTTTTTGGGATTATTTTTTTATAAAATTTTGATGTTCCTACCCAATACTTCTAAAAGCGCAGGAAACAATTGTCCTAAAGAAGTATAACTCAATTGTTTAAAGGGAATGATGAAAACATTAAATTTCAGTAATAGAACACATTTACTCATTTTGTTTTTTGGGTTTTTATTAAAAATTTTGATTTTACCCTCTTCAATCCCTCTAAAAGCCCTTTGTAAAAATTGCCCAACAGAATGATAACTACAAATTGCTTAAAAATGATGACAACAGTTCAATTAGCTAATTGAACACTGTTACTTTTTGTCGTTTTTGGGATATATTAATTTATTACTTTGAGTTGTTCCTACAAAAAAATACTTCCAACAAGTTTCGAAGTAACAAAATGTCCTTACAAGAATGTAAAACTACGTTTTTGCTTAAGAATGATGACAACATTAAATTTCAGCTATATAGAACACTGTTACATATTTGTCTTTTTTTTGGGATTATTTATTATAAAATTTTTGATTTGTATAACACACTTAAATAAACTAAGAAGTCGAGTTAACAATTGTCCTTCAAAAATGTAAAAAGTCGATTTGTTTTAAAAATGATGCAACTTTTTCAATTCGCTATATAGAAAACTATTACTATTTGTCGTTCTTGGGAATATTTTTTAAAAAAATTTAGGACTGGTTTGCCCCCACCACAATATTTCTAAGAAAAGAATGAACTAATTGTCCAAAAAGCATGTGAAAACTAGATTGTTTAAGAATGATGAAAACGTTCAACAGTATATAGAACACATGTTAATATTTGTTTTTTTTTTGGGATATATTTATTATAAAATCTTTGATTTGTATAACTACACTTCAATAAATCTAAGAATACGAGGTTTTTACTATTTGTCCTTACAAGAATGTAATAATTTGTTTTGTAAAGAATGATGACAACAGTTAAATTTGCTTATAAAAACACTTGTTACAAATTTGTCGTTTTTGGGATATATTTTTTTATATTACTTTTGAGTTGTATACCTAAACTTCAATATTCCAAAAAGTTCGCAAGTAACTAATTGTCCTTCCCAGAAGTAAAATTTACGATTTTGCTTAAGAATGATGAAAACAGTTCAATTCAGCTATATAGAACACATATTACCATTTGTCGTTTTGGGATTTTTTTAATTTAAAACTTTATGACGGGGTATGCCGCCCCAATACTTCTAAGAAGAACGTTTAAATTTAAAATTTTTTTACAAGAATGTAAAAACCCCCCCCCCCCCCCCCCCCCCCCCCCCCCCCCCCCCCCCCCCCCCCCCCCCCCCCCCCCCCCCCCCCCCCCCCCCCCCCCCCCCCCCCCCCCCCCCCCCCCCCCCCCCCCCCCCCCCCCCCCCCCCCCCCCCCCCCCCCCCCCCCCCCCCCCCCCCCCCCCCCCCCCCCCCCCCCCCCCCCCCCCCCCCCCCCCCCCCCCCCCCCCCCCCCCCCCCCCCCCCCCCCCCCCCCCCCCCCCCCCCCCCCCCCCCCCCCCCCCCCCCCCCCCCCCCCCCCCCCCCCCCCCCCCCCCCCCCCCCCCCCCCCCCCCCCCCCCCCCCCCCCCCCCCCCCCCCCCCCCCCCCCCCCCCCCCCCCCCCCCCCCCCCCCCCCCCCCCCCAAAAAAAAAAAAAAAAAAAAAAAAAAAAAAAAAAAAAAAAAAAAAAAAAAAAAAAAAAAAAAAAAAAAAAAAAAAAAAAAAAAAAAAAAAAAAAAAAAAAAAAAAAAAAAAAAAAAAAAAAAAAAAAAAAAAAAAAAAAAAAAAAAAAAAAAAAAAAAAAAAAAAAAAAAAAAAAAAAAAAAAAAAAAAAAAAAAAAAAAAAAAAAAAAAAAAAAAAAAAAAAAAAAAAAAAAAAAAAAAAAAAAAAAAAAAAAAAAAAAAAAAAAAAAAAAAAAAAAAAAAAAAAAAAAAAAAAAAAAAAAAAAAAAAAAAAAAAAAAAAAAAAAAAAAAAAAAAAAAAAAAAAAAAAAAAAAAAAAAAAAAAAAAAAAAAAAAAAAAAAAAAAAAAAAAAAAAAAAAAAAAAAAAAAAAAAAAAAAAAAAAAATAAAATTCATTTTCGTTTTTAGGATTATTATTATAAAATTTGATTGTTAATCTTAAAAATTTCTAGAAACGATGAACAATTGCAAAGAATTAAATACAATTCTTAAGAAGATAAACAGTTCATCACTAATAGAACACTTTATCATTTGTCTTTTGGTTTTATATAAAATTGATGTATGCCTCCACAATATTAAGAGAACCAGAAAAATTTTTCAAAAATGTAAACAAATTGCTTAAGAATGATGAAACGTCAATCACTATTAGAAACATGTTACCATTTGTCGTTTTGGATATATTTATTATAACTTGATTGATACTAACTTAATACTTACAATGAAAGTACAATGTCCTTACAAGAGTAATAAACGATTTCTTAAGAATGTACAAAGTTAATTCAGTTTATTAAAACATTTACCATTTGTCTTTTGATAATTTATTATAAAACTTTGATGAATTCACCATACTTCTAAGAGACTGAACAATTGTCTAAAAATATAATCATTGCTTAAGAATGAGAAACAGTCAATTACATAAGAACACTTACTTTTTCGTTTTTGGATTATTTATTATAAAACTTAATTTATCTACCAAAAATAAAAAAACGATAACAATTGTCCTAAAGATGTAAATACGATTTCTTAAGATGATAAAACAGTTAATTTCCCCATAAAAACACATTACTCATTGTCGTTTTTGGTATTTATTAAAAACTTTGATGTTGCCTCCCAATCCTAGGCTCAAAATTCTAAGAGAAACGCAAAATGACACAATTGTAATAAAATTTTTGGGGAAAATAATTTTTAAACAATTTTCCCTTTAAAATTGAAATGAAAACAGTTCAAAACTTTCACTAAAAACACATGTTACAATTTGTCGTTTTTGGATATTTTATTAAAAACTTTGATTGTTAACCCTTCAATATTCTAAAATACGATGTAACTAATGCTTACAAGAAGTAATAACGATTTCTAAGAATGATACAACAGTTAATTTCAGCTAATAGAAACATATTACCATTGTCTTTTTGGATTTTTTATAAAACTATGATGTATGCCCAACAAATACTTCAAAAGAACATGAAACAATGTCCATAAGAGGATACTACTCTTGCTAAAATGATGAAACATTTCATCGCTAATAGAACACATGTACATTTGTGTTTTGGTTAATTATTAAAACTTTGATTGATACCAAATCAATACTAAATCCTAACATTGTCCTCAAGAATGAATAATACGATTTCTTAAGAATGATGAAACATTCAATTCGTATTAAACACATGTTACAATTTGTCGTTTTGGATATATTTATTTAACTTTATTATACCAACTAATACTTCAAAGTCGAAGTAACAATTGCCTTACAAGAATGTAATAATACGATTTGTAAGAAGAACAACAGTTAATTCAGCTATTAGAACACATTTATCATTTGTCGTTTTGGATATTTATTATAAAACTTTATGTTTTCCCACCAATACTTTAAGAAACGTGAACAATTGTCCATAAAGAATGTAATAACTACGATTTGCTTAAGAATGATGACAACAGTTCAATTCAGCTATATAGAACACTTTACTCATTTGTCGTTTTTGGTATATATTTATTAATAACTTTGAGTGAAGCCACACTCAATACTTCAAAGTTCGCAAGTAACTATTGTCTATACAAGAATGTATAACTACGATTTGCTTAAGAATGATGACAACAGTTCAATTCAGCTATTAGAACACATGTTACTACATTTGTCGTTTTTGGGATATATTTATTATAAAACTTTGATTGTACACTTCAATACTCAAGTTGAGTAACAATTGTCCTTACAAAATTAATTACATTTTAAGATATACAAAGTTAATTCGCTTAAGACCATTACCATTTGTCGTTTGATAATTATATAAAAATGATGTATCTCACCATACTTCTAAGAACATGAACAATGTCTTAAGATGTATATACGATTTGTAAGAATGATGACAACATTAATTAGCTATATAGACAATTATATTGTTTTTTGATATATTATTATTACTTTTTGTATACAACTTAAAAGAAGAAACTTTGTCCTAAGATTATATACGATTTGCTTGAATGATGAACATTCAATTCAGTATTAACATTCTATTGTCGTTTTGGGTATTTTAAACTTTAGATACCCTTCAATATCAAACCAGTAAATTGTCTACAAGATTAATACTACGATTTGCTTAAGATGAGACAACAGTTCAATCAGTATTAGAACAATGTTACCATTGTCGTTTTGGGTATTTATTATATTATTTATTAATACACTTCAATACTCAAAGTCGAGTAACTATTTCCTTACAAAATAATATACGATTTCTTAAGAATGAACAACAGTTCAATCAGCTTTAGACAATTTACATTTGTCGTTTTTGGATATATTTATTAAAACTTTGATTTTCACCAATCTTCTAAGAGAGTGAACAATTTCTAAGAATGTTAATACATTTAAGAATGATAAAATTCAATCACTATAAGAACACATTTACTATTGTCTTTTTGGGATTATTTAAACTTGACTGTATCCTACCCATACTTCAAAGGAGAACATTGTCTAAGATGTATAACTCATTTGCTAAGAATGATGAAACATTAATTCAGCTTAGACTGTTTATTTGTCGTTTTTGGGTTTTATTATTAATTTTGATATAATCATATCAAGTTCAGTAATTGTCCTACAAGAATGTAATAATCGTTTCTTAAGAATGATGACAAATTCAATTCAGCTATTAGAAACCATGTACATTGTCGTTTTTGGGATATATTATTTAACTTGTGTATACCTCACTTAATACTCAAAGTCGAGTAACAATGTCTTACAAGAATGAATAATCGATTGTTAGAAATAAACAGTTAATTAGCTATATAGAACACTTTACTATTTCGTTTTTGGATTATTTATTATAACTTTGTGTTTCTCAAATTAAGAGACGATGAACTAATTGTCCAAAGATGATAATCATTCTTAGAATGTGACAACAGTTCAATCACTATAGAAACATGTCCATTTGTCGTTTGGTTATTATAAAACTTGATGTATGCCCCACAAACTCTAGAGAACATGAAAATGTTAAAGTGTATAACTACGATTTGCTTAAGAAATGAACATTAATTCGTATAGAACACATGTTATATTTGTCGTTTTTGGATATTTATTATATTCTTTGTTTTAAACTTAATACGAAGTGAGTAACTAATTGTCCTTACAAGAATATATACGATTGCTTAAGAAGATGACAAAGTTCAATTCACTTAGAACATGTACATTTGTCGTTTTGATTTTTTTTTTTTTTTTTTTTTTTTTTTTTTTTTTTTTTTTTTTTTTTTTTTTTTTTTTTTTTTTTTTTTTTTTTTTTTTTTTTTTTTTTTTTTTTTTTTTTTTTTTTTTTTTTTTTTTTTTTTTTTTTTTTTTTTTTTTTTTTTTTTTTTTTTTTTTTTTTTTTTTTTTTTTTTTTTTTTTTTTTTTTTTTTTTTTTTTTTTTTTTTTTTTTTTTTTTTTTTTTTTTTTTTTTTTTTTTTTTTTTTTTTTTTTTTTTTTTTTTTTTTTTTTTTTTTTTTTTTTTTTTTTTTTTTTTTTTTTTTTTTTTTTTTTTTTTTTTTTTTTTTTTTTTTTTTTTTTTTTTTTTTTTTTTTTTTTTTTTTTTTTTTTTTTTTTTTTTTTTTTTTTTTTTTTTTTTTTTTTTTTTTTTTTTTTTTTTTTTTTTTTTTTTTTTTTTTTTTTTTTTTTTTTTTTTTTTTTTTTTTTTTTTTTTTTTTTTTTTTTTTTTTTTTTTTTTTTTTTTTTTTTTTTTTTTTTTTTTTTTTTTTTTTTTTTTTTTTTTTTTTTTTTTTTTTTTTTTTTTTTTTTTTTTTTTTTTTTTTTTTTTTTTTTTTTTTTTTTTTTTTTTTTTTTTTTTTTTTTTT
>JARBHB010000473.1:0-12421 GCA_029891345.1 Dryococelus australis | reverse complement strand
TAAAAAAATTTTAATTACGATTTCTTAAGAATGTTTCAACATAAAATTGCTAAATGAACCTTTTACTCATTTGTCGTTTTGGGATATTTTTATTATAAAACTTTTGATGGTTCCTCCCCACAAATACTTCAAAAGCGAAGAAACAAATTTTCCCTAAAGAGTATAACTCGATTTGTTAAAGAATGTACAACATTTAATTTCACAAATTTTGAACACTTTTTACTCTTTTTGTCGTTTTTGGGATATTTATTATATACTTTTGATTTTTTCCCAAACTTCAATACTTCCAAAAAATTTCGCAAGTAACTAATTGTTTCAAGAATGTAATAACTACGTTTTCTTAAGAATGATAAAAACAGTTTCTTTTCATTTAATAAACCCCAAATTTTACCTTTGCTTTTTTGGGTTATATTTATTAAAAACTTATGACGGGATCCCCTCCCCACAATACTTCTAAAAGACCATAAAACTAATGTCCATAAAGAATGTATAACTACAATTTGTTTAAGAATGATGAAAACAGTTCAATTCACATTGAACCATTTACATTTTGCGTTTTTGGGGTTATTATTAAAAACTTTGATGAAATCCTAAAATTCAATATTTTAAAAGTACCATGAAAACAATTGCCCCCAAAAAATGTAATAATAGATTTCTTAAGAATGAAACAACATTTAAATTCAGCAATAAAACATTTACTCATTTGTCGTTTTGGATATTTTTAATTAAAACTTTTATTGTATCCAAATTCAATTTCCCCAAAAGCGAAAGTAAAATTTGCCCCTTACAAAAGAATGAATAACTACATTTGTTAAAATGTGACAACATTCAATTCAGCTATATAGAACCCCCTGTTACCATTTGTCGTTTTGAAAAAAATTTTTTTAAATTTTAAACTTTTGATTGATAAATAAACTTCAATATTTCCCAAAAGCAAAAGGTAACAAATTGCCCTTTACAAAATGTAATAAACTTTTTCTTAAGAAGATACACAGTTCAATTAGTAATAAACACATTTACCATTTTCGTTTTTGGGGATATATTTATTATAAAATTTGATTTTATCTCCCCAAATACTTCAAAAAGCGAATAACAAATTGTCCTTAAAGAAAAAATAATACGATTTGCTTAAGAATGATGACAACAGTTTCAATTCAGCTATATAGAACACATTTACATTTTTGGGCGTTTTTGGGATATATTATTATAAAATCTTTTGATTGTATAACTACACTTCAATACTCAAGAAGTACGAGTGTAACAATTTTTGTCCTTACAAGAATGTAAAAAATTACGATTTCTTAAGAATGATTACAACGTTCAATTCAGCAAATTAAAAACATTTTACTCATTTGTCTTTTTGGGATTATTTATTATAAAACTTTGACTGGTATCCTGCACCCAATACTTCAAGAAGAACGCATAAACTAATTGTCCTAAAGAATGTATAACTACAATTTGCTTAAAAATTTGATGAAAACATTCAATTCACTAATAGAACAAAATGTTTACTCATTTGTCGTTTTTGTGAAATTATTAAAAACTTTTAAAGTGTATCCTACACTTCAATACTCTAAAAAGTACCATGAAAACAATGTCCTTAACAAGAATGTAATAACAAACAGATTTGTTTAAGAATGATGACAAAGTTCAATTCAGCTAATTAGAACACATGTTACTCATTTGTCGTTTTTTGGGAATATTTATTATAAACTTTGATTGTATACCTCACTTAAATACTTCAAAAGTACAAGTAACAAAATTGTCCTTACAAGAATGTAATAACTAACGATTTGCTTAAGAATGATACAACAGTTAAATTTCAGCTATATAGAACCCATGTTACTATTTGTCTTTTTTGGGGATATATTTATTTTTAAAACTTTGATTGTATCCTAAAACTTCAAAAAATTCTAAGAATTACGATGTAACTAATTGTCCTACAAGAATGTAATAATACGATTTGCTTAAGAATGATAAACAGTTCAATTCAGCTATATAGAAACATTTACTCATTTGTCGTTTTTGGGATTTTATTTATTATAAAACTTTGATGTTGCCTAAAATTCAAACTCTAAGAGAACGCATGTAACTAATTGCCCTTACAAGAATGTAATAACTACTAATTTGCTTAAGAATGATGACAAAACAATTCAATTCAGCAATTAGAACACATGTTACTATTTGTCTTTTTTGGGATATATTTATTATAATTTGAGTTGTTACCTACACTTCAATACTTCCAACAGTCGCAGTAACTAATTGTCCTTACAAGAATGTAATAACTACGATTTGCTTAAGAATGATGACAACAGTTCAATTCAGCTATATAGAACACATGTTACTATTTGTCGTTTTTGGGATATATTTATTATTAAACTTTGATTTGTATAACTACACTTCAATACTTCTAAGAAGTACGAGTGTAACTAATTGTCCTTACAAGAATGTAATAATTACGATTTCTTAAGAATGATGACAACAGTTCAATTCAGCTAATATAGAACACATATTACTCATTTGTCGTTTTGGGATTATTTTATTATAAAACTTTTGACTGGTATGCCTGCACCCAATACTTCTAAGAAGAACGCATGTAAATAATTGTCGTTACAAGAATGTAATAACTACGATTTGCTTAAGAATGATGACAACAGTTATCAATTAAAGCTAATTTAGAACAATGTTTACTATTTTTCGTTTTTTTGTGATATTATTACAACAAATAATTTAAAATAATTTATATATGTATAATGCTACATTCAATACCAAAATTACGTAATGAACAATGTCCAAATTGAATGTATAATATTTGCTTAAAATGATGAAATAATTCATTCAGCTTAAGAAACATGTTACCTTTGTCCGTTATTTGGGATATATTATTAATTACTTTGAGTTGTATACTAACTTCAATACTTCCAACAAGTTCAAAGTAACTATTGTCCTTACAAGAATGTATTACTACGATTTGCTTAAGAATGAACAAACGTTCAATTCAGCATATAGAACCAATGTAATTTGTCGTTTTGTGATATAATGTATTATAAAATCTTTGATTTGTATAACTAACACTTCTAATAAATCTAGAAATTAAAGTGTAACAATTGCCTTACAAGAATTAATAATAAACGATTTGTTCAGATGATGACAACAGTTCAATTCAGCTATAAGAAAATAATACTCATTTGTCGTCTTGAATATTAATAGTATAAAACTTATGACTGGTATGCCTGCAGTTCAATACTTCTATAGATGAACGCTTGTAACTAATTGTCATTACAAGAATGTAATAACTACGATTTCTTAGAATGATGACAACATTCAATTCTATATATGAAACATGTTACAATTTGTCGTTTTTGAATATTTATTATATACTTTTGAGTTTTATACTAAAACTTCAAATACTTCAAAAGTCGCAAGTAATACGAATTGTCCATTCAAAATGTAATAAAATACGATTTGCTTAAGAATGATGACAACAGTTCAATTCAGCTATATAGAAAACATATTACCATTTGTCGTTTTTGGGATATATTTATTATAAAACTTATGATGTATGCTGCACTTCAATACTTCTAAGAGACGATGTAACTAATTGTGCATAATACATTTTTATAATGACGATTTAAGAATAGATTACAACAGTTCTAATTCAGCTTTGAGATAATATTACCTTTAGTCGTTTTGGTGTAATTATCAAACTTGACTGATGCTGCAATACAATCCTCTAAGAAAACGAGTGTAAATAATTTCATACAGCTGTTGAAACTACGATTTGCTTTGAATATGCACTATTTAATCAGCTTTATTGAACACTGTACTCCATGTCGAGTTTGGATATATTTATTATATCTTTGATGATACCTACACTTCAAATCTTCAAAAGTCGAAGTAACTAATTGTCTTACCAAGAAATGTAAATAATACGATTTGCTTAAGAATGATACAACATTATCACTATATAGACTATGTTACCACATTGTCGTTTTTGGGATATAATTTAAATTATAACATAGATGTTGTAACTACACTTCAATAGCTTCAAGAAGTACGCAGATAAACTAATTGCTTACAAGATTATAATACGATTTGCTTAATGATGATACAACATTCAATTCACTATAATTAAACACTGTACAATTGTCGTTTTTTGAATAATTTATTATAAAATCATTGAATTTGTATAACTACACTTCAATTATCTAAGAAGTACGAGTGTAACTATTGTCCTTACAAGAATTTAATTAATTACGAGTTTGCTAAAATGCTTACAACATTCAATTCAGCTTATAGAAAATATACTCATTTGTCGTTTTGGGATAATTTATATTAAAACTATTGACTGTATCTGCATTCCATACTTCTAAGAAGAACGCATGTAAATAATTGTCGTAAAGATGTAAAACTACATTTATTAAAAATGATGACAGAACAATTTATTCAGCAATATAGAAACATGTTACTACTTTGTCGTTTTTGGATATAATTTATTTATTACTATTGATGTTAACTTCTACTTCAATATTCCCAAAAGTTCGCTTTTTAAACTAATTGTCCTTAAAAAGAATGTAAAAACTACGATTTTTTAAGAATATAAACAACAGTTCAATTCAGCTATATAGAACACATTTACTCATTGTCTTTTTTTGGATATATTTATTATAAAACTTTGATGGTATCTCACCAATACTTCTAAGAAGACGATGAAACAATTGTCCTTAAAGATGTAATAACTACGATTTTTAAGAATGATGACAACAGTTCAATTCAGCTATTATAGAACACATGTTATCATTTGTCGTTTTTGGATATATTTATTATAAAACTTTTGATTGTTAACCTCACTCAAAACTTCCAAGAAGTCGAATGAAAACTAATTTGCCCTTAAAGAATGTGAATAACTACGATTTGCTTAAGAATGATGACAACAGTTCAATTAGCTAATTAGAAAAAAATGTTACTCATTTGTCGTTTTTGGGATATTTATTTTTAAAAAACTTTTATTTGTCCACACTAATATTACATCGAAGTAATATGCCTTTACAAAAGTAATAACACATTTCTAAGTGTCCCGTAAATTGTAATAAAACATGTTACCCATTTGTTTTTTGGGAATTTATTAAAAGTGTTTATAACTACCTTATTTAAGAATGATGAACAATTCCTTAAAAAATTTAATAATTACATTGCTTAAGAATATTAAACATTTAGCTTATAAAACATATTTCATTTGCGTGATATATTTTTATATAAAACTTTGATGTATCCTGCACTTCAATATTTTAAAGGAACGAAGTAAATTTTAATTGTTAAAGATGTAAAAAACTACGATTTGTTAAGAATATGACAACATTTAATTCAGCAATTAAAAACACATTTACTCATTTTCGTTTTGGGATTATTATTATATTACTTTGATTGTATACAAACTTCAATACTTCCACAATTCGCAATAACTAATTTTTCTTCAAGATGTAATAACACATTTGCTTAAGAATGATGACAACATTTCAATTCGCTATAAAGAACAATGTTACACATTTGTTCGTTTTTGGGATATATTTATTATAAAACTTTGATTTGTATAACTCCTTCATAATCTAATATTACGAGTTTAGTAAATTGTCCTTACAAGAATGTAATAATTCGATTTTTTAAAGAATGATACAAAGTTAATTCAGCTAATAGAACACATTTACTTTTTTGTCGTTTTTGGGATATATTTATTTTTAAAACTTATAAACGGGTTGCTACACTTCAATACTTCTAAGAAGAACGATGAAAACTAATTGTCCTTACAAGAATTGTAATAATTACGATTGCTTAAGATGATGACAACAGTTAATTCAGCTATATAGAACACATTTATCATTTGTTCGTTTTGGATATTTTATTATAACTTTGATGGTATCCTCACATTCAATACTCCAAAAGACGCAGTAAAAAATTTTGTCATTAAAAATGTAATAATACATTTCTTAAGAATGATACAACTTTAAATTAGCTATATAAAACAATTACCATTTTCGTTTTTGGGATATATTTTTTATAAAACCTTTAAAGTTTTTTCACCAAATTTCTAAGAAGACGAGGAACAATTTGCCCTTAAAAAATGTAAAAATTACGATTTGCTTAAGAATGATCCAACAGTTCAATTCGTATATGAACACATGTTACTTTTGTCTTTTTTGGGGGTTATTATTAAAAACTTTTGATTTGAAAACTACATTCAAAAATCTAAAAATAGGGTGTAACAATTTTCCCTTACAAGAATGTAAAATTACGATTTGTTAAGAATGATGACAAAATTAATTCAGCTTTAGAAAAACTTTTACTCATTTGTCGTTTTTGGGTATATTTTTATAAAACTTTGATGAAACCTCATTCAATATTCAAAAGCGCAGAAAATAATTGTCGTTACAAAAAGAAATAACTACGTTTGCTTAAGAATGATGACACAGTTCAATTCACTATAAAGAACACTGTTATAATTTGTCGTTTTTGGAATATTTTTTATTTACTTTGAGTTGTAACCACATTAAATTTTCCCAAAAAGTTCCAAGTAACTAATTGCCCTTACAAGAATGTAATAACTACGATTTGCTTAAGATGATGACAACAGTTTCAATTCAGCTATATAGAACACATGTTACACATTTGTCGTTTTTGGGATATATTTATATAAAACCTTTGATTTGTATAACTTCACTTCAATACTCTAAGAAGTACTGTGTAACAATTGTCCTTACAAGAATTAATAATTACGTTTTCTTAAGAATGATTACAACAGTTCAATTCAGCTATTATAGAACACATATTACTCATTTGTCGTTTTTGGGATATATTTATTATAAAACTTATGACTGGTATGCCTGCACCACAATACTTCTAAGAAGAACGATGAAACTAATTGTCATAAAGCATGTGATAATACGATTTGCTTAAGAATGATGACAACATTTCAATTCAGCTATATAGAACACATGTTACTCATTTTGTCGTTTTTGGGATTATATTATTACAAACTATTGAGTTGTATACCTTCAACTTCAATACTCTAAGATGTACGCATGTAACAATTGTCCTTACAAGAATGTAACTAACTACGATTTGCATAAGAATGATGACAACAATTCAATTCAGCTATATAGAACACATGTACTCATTTGTCGTTTTGGATATATTTATTATAAATTACTTTTGATTGTATACCTACACTTCAATACTTCTAAGAGTACGTGTAACTAATTGTCCTTACAAGAATGTAATAACTACGATTTGCTTAAAAATGATGACAACAGAAAAATCAGCTAATTAGAAAACATGTTACCTTTTTGTCGTTTTTGGGTTTAATTTATTATAATTTTGATTGTATACCCACTCAATATTTCCCAAAATTTCGAAGAAAACAATTGCCTTACAAAATTAATAAACGATTTTTTAAAGAAGGGAACAACATTTAAATTAAACTAATAGAACACAAAATACTTTTTGTCGTTTTTTTTGGGAAAATTTATATAAAACTTTTTGATTGTTCCTCCCAAATACTTTAAAAGCGAAGGAACTAATTTGTCCTTAAAGAATGTAATAACAACGATTTGTTAAAAATGTGACAACTTAATTCAGCTATATAGAACCTGTTACCTTTTGTCGTTTTTGGGATATATTTTTAAAAACCCCTTTTTTTTGTAAAAATTTACTTCAATATTCAAAAATTTCATTTAAAAAAAATTTCCCTTCAAAAATGAAATTTTACGTTTGCTTAAGAATGATGACAACAGTTCAATTCGCTATATAGAACACGTTACTTTTTGTCTTTTTTGGGGATATATTTATTAAAAATCTTGATTTGTTAACTACACTTCAAAAAAACTAAGAATGGTGAAAACTATTTGTCCTTACAAAATTAAAATTACGATTTGTTAAGATTGAGACAACAGTTCAATTCGCTTATAAACACATTTCCCTTTTTTTCGTTTTTGGGTTATTTATAAAAAAATTTTGTTTTGGTTTCATTCATACTTTAAAAGACGTGTAATAATTGCCTTACAAGAATGAAATTTATACATTTTTTTTAAGAATGATGACAACAGTTCAATTCGGAAATTAGAACAATTTTCAATTTGTCGTTTTGGGATTTTTTTTTAACTTTTGTTTTTAAACCTACCCCAATACTTAAAACAAGCGAAAGTAAAAAATTGTTTTCAAGAATGTAAAATACGATTTTTTTAAAGAATGTTTTACAACGTTCAATTCAGCTATATAAAACACATTTACCATTTGTCTTTTTTGGAATTATTTATTATAAAACCTTTGATTTGAAATTCCTTTCAATATTTCTAAAAGGACGTTTTGAATTGTATAACTTCACTTCAATACTTCTAAGAAGTACGAGTGTAACAAATTGTCCTTACAAGATTTTAATAATTACGATTTTCTTAAGAATGATTACAACAGTTAAATTCAGCTATTAAACACATTATTACTCATTGTCGTTTTTGGGATTTTATTTATTATAAAACTTTGACTGGTATCCCTTTGCACCACAATACTTCTAAGAAGAACGATGAAACTAATTGTCCATAAAGAATGTGATAACTACTTTTTGCTTAAGAATGATGAAAACAGTTCAATTCAAGCTATATAGAACACATGTTACCATTTTGTCGTTTTTGGGATATTTATTATATACTTTTGAGTTTTATCCCTAAACTTCAATCCCTTCCAACAGTTGCAAGTAAACTAATTGTCCTTACAAGAATGTAATAACTACGATTTGCTTAAAAATGATGACAACAGTTCAATTCAGCAAATATAGAACACATGTTCATATTGTCGTTTTTTTATATTTTTTATAAAATCTTTGATTGTATAATACACTTCAATATTCCAAGAATACGAGTGTAACAAATGTCCTTACAAGAATGAATAATTACGATTTGCTTAAGAATGATTAAACAGTTCAATTCAGCATATAGAACCATATTACTCATTTGTCGTTTTTGGGATATATTTATTAAAAAAACTTTTGACTGGTATGCCTGCATTCAATATTCTAAGAAGAACGCATGTAAATAATTGTCCTTTACAAAATTGTAATAACTACGATTTGCTTAAGAATGATGACAACAGTTCAATTCAGCTAATATAGATTTTTTTTTTTTTTTTTTTTTTTTTTTTTTTTTTTTTTTTTTTTTTTTTTTTTTTTTTTTTTTTTTTTTTTTTTTTTTTTTTTTTTTTTTTTTTTTTTTTTTTTTTTTTTTTTTTTTTTTTTTTTTTTTTTTTTTTTTTTTGGGTTTTTATTAAACTTTGAGTGCTAAATTCAATACTTAAAGACAGTAAAATTGCCCTAAAATGTAATAATACGATTGCTTAAAAATGAGAACAGTTCAATCACTAATAGACACAGTTACTTTGTGTTTTTGGATAATTTATTAAACTTTGTTTGTAT
This sequence comes from Dryococelus australis, assembly GCA_029891345.1. NCBI lineage: Eukaryota > Metazoa > Arthropoda > Insecta > Phasmatodea > Phasmatidae > Dryococelus > Dryococelus australis. The sequence goes on along the minus strand of JARBHB010000473.1, from coordinate 2,964 downwards.
ACCTCTCAATATTTCCCAAATTTCGAGTAACAATTGTCTTACAAGAATGTAAAACATTTCTTAAGAAGATACAACAGTTAATTCGTTTATTGAAAAATTTACAATTTGTGTTTTGGAATATTTATTATAAACTTTGATTGTATAATACCAATACTCAAAAGCAAAGAACAATTGTCACAAGATGAATAATACGATTTCTTAGAATGAAAACAGTTCAATTCAGTTTATAGAACATTTACATTTGTCGTTTTGGTTAATTATTAAAACTTTGAGTATCTCACATACTCTAAGAGTACGAGGAACAATTTCTAAGAATGATAATCGATTGCTTAGAATGTGACAACTTAATTCAGCTATAAGAACACTGTTACTATTTGTCGTTTTTGGGATAATTAAAAATTTTGTTGTATCTCATCAATACTCAAATCGAGAAAATTGTCTTAAAATGTATAATCATTTGCTAAGAATGAGCAACATTAATTCCTATTAGAAACATTTACTCATTTTCGTTTTGGATATTTTATATAACTTTGTGAAAACCATTCAATACTTCCAAGCGCAGAAATGCGTACAGAATGAATAACTACGATTTGCTTAGATGAGACAATTCAACAGCTATGACACATGTTACATTGTCGTTTTTGGGATATATTTATATAAATTTGATTGTATAACACTTCAATACTCAAAATTTCGAGTAACAATTGTCTTACAGAATTAATAAACGTTTCTTAAGAATGAACAACATTAATTCAGCTAATAGAAACATTTACATTGTCGTTTTTGGATATTTTATTAAAAACTTTGTTATCCACCAAACTCTAAAGCGAGAACAATTTCCTTAAGATTATAACGATTTTAAGATGATACAATTAATTCAGTATATAAACACATGTCCATTTGTGTTTTTTGGATTATTATATAAACTTTGTTTTTCTCCACCAACTTCAAAGCGATAACAATTGCCTTAAGATTATATACGATTTGCTTAAGAATGATGACAACAGTTCAATTAGCTATATAGAACACTTTACTTTTCGTTTTTGGGTTTAAATTTTTAAAAACTTTGTTTTATATCCTTCAATATCAAAGGGTACGATGTAACATTGTCTTACAAGAATGTTAATTACGATTTGCTTAAGATGATAAACCAGTTAATTCGCTATATAGAACACTATTACTCATTTGTCTTTTTTGGGGTTAATATTTATTATAAACTTTTGATGTATCCTCATTTCAATACTTCAAAGGGAACGCATGTAACAATTGTCTTACAAGAATGTAAAATTTTCGATTTGCTTAAGAATGATGAAAAACGTTAAATTCGTAATTAAACACTGTTACTATTTGTCGTTTTGGGATACTATTTATTATATTACTTTTGAGTTTTTAACCTACACTTCAATATTTCCCAAAAAGTTTCGCAAGTAAACTAATTGCCTTTCAAAATGTAATAACTACGATTATGCTTAGAATGATACCACAGTTCAATCGAATTAAAACACATGTTAACATTTGTCGTTTTTGGAATAAAATTTTTAAAATATATATAAACTTTGATTGTTAACTCACTTCATACTTCTAAAGTCGAGTAAAAAATTTGTCTTACAAAAATTAATAATACGTTTTCTTAAGAATATTCAACAGTTAAATTTAAAGCTAATTGAACACATTTACTCATTTGTCGTTTTGGGATATTTTTAAATTATAAAACTTATGATGGAATGCCTGCACCACAATATTTCTAAGAAGAACGAATGAAACTAATTGTCCATAAAGATGTGATAACTACGATTTGTTAAGAATGATGAAAAATTAATTTCAGCTATATAAAAACACATGTTACCATTTGTCGTTTTGGGATATAATTTATTATATTTACTTTTGAGTTTTTCCTAAACTTCTATTTTCCAAAACAAGTTGAAGTAACTAATTGCCTTCAAGAATGTAATAACTACGATTTGCTTAAGAATGATGACAACAGTTCAATTCAGCTATTAGAACACATTTTACCAATTTGCGTTTTTGGGATATATTTATTATAATTTTGATTTTGTAAATTTCATTAAATAAATCAAAGAAACGATGTAAACATTTGTCCTTAAAGAATGTAATAATTACGATTTGTTTTTAAGAATGATGAAACAGTTCAATTCAGCTATATAGAACACATTTACTATTTGTCGTTTTGGAATATTTATTATAAAATTTATTGATCCTCATTCAATAAATCTAAGATAACCGATGTAAATAATTGTCCTTACAAGAATGTAATAAACGATTTGCTTAAGAATGATGACAACAGTTTCAATTCAGCTAATTAGAACTCATTTCATTTGTCGTTTTTTGGATATTTTTTATTATATACTTTGAGTTTATCCCTTACAAAATATTTCCCAAAGTTCGATGAAAACAAATTGTCCTTCAAGAATGTAATAACTACGATTCTTAAAAAATGATACAAACAGTTAATTCGGCTATATTAGAAACACATTTTAACAATTTGTCTTTTTTTGGGAATATTTAAAAACCCTTAGTAAAACAAATTTCTAAAAAGCCCGGCAATTGTTTAAAAATTATTTTTTCTTTTTTTTGATAAAAAATTAAAATTAAAAATTGCCTTTTTTTCTTTGGAAAAATTTTTTAATTTTTTGTTTTTCCATCTTAAAAGGAAGAAAAAATTCCCCTTCAGTTTAAAACACATTTCTTGTTCAAATTTTTTTTTGTATATAAATACAAAAATTTTTTTTTTTTTTAAATTTTAAAATTTTTTTTTTTAAAAATCTTTTAAAAAGTAAGAAACAATTTTTTTTTTAAAAAATGTAATTTTTTCGTTTGTTAATTTTTAAACATTTTAATTTTAAAAAAAAACCAATTTTTTTTTTTTGGGGGGGAAATATTTTTTAAAAAATGTTTTTAATTTCCCATATTCAAAAAACCCGGGAAATTTTTTTTTTTAAATTA
>JARBHB010000472.1:0-12425 GCA_029891345.1 Dryococelus australis | reverse complement strand
ACTTGGGGGGAAGTATTAAAGTGTGGGTTATAAAACCCCAATGTTTTATAATAAATTTTACCCCAAAAACGACAAATGAGTAACAGGTGTTTATTTTAGCTGAATTAACTTTGTTCATTTTTAAGAAATGATTTACATTCTTTAGGAAAATTTAGTTTACTTTCTTCTTAGAATTTTTTGGGAAAAAATCAAAGTTTTTAATAAATATATCCCAAAAACGAAAAATGGAAAATGTTTTTATATACTAATTTAACTGTTGTATCATTTTGAAAATCGAAATTTTACTTCGAAAACTTTATTCCCCGACTTTTAAATATTAAGTTTATAAAAAAATCAAATTTTATAATAAAATATCCCAAAAACAAAAAATTTAACATGTGTTCAAATAGCAAGAATTTTTCTCATTCTTAAAAAAACGTAGTTTTTACTTTTTTTTTTAAGGGACAATTAGTTACTTGCGAACTTGTTGAAGTATTGAAGTGTGGTATACAACTCAAAAGTAATATAATAAATATATCCCAAAAACGACAAATGAGTAACATGTGTTCTATATAGCTGAATTGAACTGTTGTCATCATTCTTAAGAAAATCGTATTATTACATTCTTGTAAGGACAATTATCGTTCTTAGAGTATGTGAGTATCATCAAGTTAATTAAAATATCCAAAAGACAAATAGTAAATGTTTCTTTAGAATTGACTGTGTATATTCTTAACAATCGTATTTCTTCTGTAAGGACAATTGTTACTTCAATTTGAATATGAAGTTTGTATAAATCAAATATTAAAATATATCCAAAAACGACAAATGAGTAACATGTGTTCTAATAGCTGAATTGAACTGTTGTCATCATTCTTAAGCAAATCGTAGTTATTACATTCTTGTAAGGACAATTATTACTGCGTCTTTTGGAAGTATTGAAGTGTAGGATACACTCAAAAGTTATATAATAAATATATCCCAAAAACGACAAATGAGTATCATGTGTTCTATATAGCTGAATTGAACTGTTGTCATCATTCTTAAGCAAATCGTATTATTACATTCTTGTAGGACAATTAGTTACATCGTATCTTCTTAGAGTATTGTTGGGATACAAATCAAAGTTTTATAATAAATATATCCCAAAAACGACAAATGAGTAACATGTGTTCTATATAGCTAATTGAACTGTTGTCATCATTCTTAAGCAAATCGTAATTATTACATTCTTGTAAGGACAATTTGTTCACTCGTACTTCTTAGAAGTATTGAAGTGAAGTTATACAAATCAAAGGTTTTATAATAAATATATCCCAAAAACGACAAATGTGTAACATGTGTTCTTATAGCTGAATTGAACTGTTGTCATCATTCTTAAGCAAATCGTAGTTATTAATTCTTGTAAGGACAATTGTATGGAACTTGGGTATTGAAGTGTTATAAATCAAAAGTTATAATAATATATCCCAAAAACGACAAATGTAACAGTGTTCTAATAGCTGAATTGAACTGTTGTCATCATTCTTAAGCAAATGTAGTTATCACATCTTAGGACAATTGTTTCTCGTTCTTCTTAGAAGTATTTGGTAGGATACAGTCATAAGTTTTATAATAAATATATCCCAAAAACGACAAATGAGTAAATGTGTTCTATATAGCTGAATTGAACTGTTGTCATCATTCTTAAGAAATCGTAATTATTACATTCTTGTAAGGACAATTAGTTACATCGTACTTCTTAGAAGTATTGAATTGTAGTTATACAAATCAAAGTTTTATAATAAATATATCCCAAAAACGACAAATAGTAACATGTGTTCTATATAGCTGAATTGAAACTGTTGTCATCTTCTTAAGCAAATCGTAGTTATTACATTCTTGTAAGGACAATTAGTTATTGCGAACTTGTTGGAAGTATTGAAGTGTAGTATACAACTCAAAAGTAATTTCTTTGAATTGAGTGGATACATCAAGTTTATATAAAACGACATAGTAAATGTGTTCTAATAGGAATGATGTTTACATTCTTAAGAAATCGTATTATTACATTCTTGGACAATTGTTCTGTCTCTTAGAGTATTGTGAGAACATCAAGTTTTAATAATAACCAAAAACGACAATGTAATGTGTTAATAGCTGATTAATGTTTTCATTCTAACAATGTTATACATCTTTAGACAATTGTCTCCTTTTAATTTGAGTGAGGATACAATCAAAGTTATAAAAATATATCAAACGACAATGTAATGTGTTCTATTACTGATTAACTTTGTACATTTTAAGAATCGTATATTACATTTTGTAAGGCAATGTTACCGACTTTTGATATTGAGTGAGTATACAATAAATTATAAATATATCCAAAACAAATAACATGGTTCTATATAGGAATAATGTTGTCATATTTTAAGAATCGTAGTTATTACACTTGACAATTGTTCTCTTGAGTATTGGTAGGAACATCAAATTTAATAATTACCAAAACGCAATGATAAAGTGTTCTAATACTGATTAATTGTATCATTCTAAGAAACGTTTTACATTAGGACAATTGTTTCTTAGAAATGGTGATACATCAAAGTATATAAATAATCCAAACGACAAATGATAAGTTTTATAGCTGAATGAACTTGTATCATCTTAAGAATCTATTTATCGTAAGGACAATGTTCGATTTTAAGTATGGTGTATACAATCAGTTAATAAATATACCCAAACGACAATAGTAAATGTTTTATTACGAATTGAATTTGTCATCTTAAAAATTATATTCATTCTGTAAGGACATTATGATTGAGTATTGAATTAGTATACAAGATTAATAAAACAAAACGACAAAAGTAACTGTTTTATTACTGAATTGAACTTTATCTTCTAAGCAAATCGTAGTTTACATCTTAGACATTTTCTTCTTCTAGAAGTATTGGCAGGCAACCAGTCATAAGTTTTATATAAAATACCCAAAACGAATGAATTGTGTTAAGCTGAATTAATTTGTATCATTTAAAAATCGTAATTATTACATTTTGTAGGAAAATTTACTCGTTTAATATTGAGTAGTTATACAAATAATTTTTATAAATATATCCCAAACGACAAATGTAATTGTTCTAATAGCTATTGAACTTTGTCATCATTCTTAGAAATCGTATTATACTTTGTAAGGACATTGTTACTTGACTTTTGAGTATGAAGTAGGTATACAACAAGTATAATAAATATATCCAAAAGACAATGAACATGTGTCTATATAGGAATTAATGTTGTCATCATTCTTAACAAATGTAGTTAATCTTTAGGACATGTTACTTCTGAGTTGGGGCAACATCAAGTTTATAAATATTCCAAAAACACAAATGGAAAGTGTTATATAGCTGATTGAAGTTTATCATTTTAAGAAATGTATATTACATTTTAGGACAATTGTTATCGTCCTTAGAAGTAGAGTATTAATCAAAGTTTTATAAAAACCAAAACGACAAATATATGTGTTCTAATAGCTGATTGAATGTGTCATTCTAAGAAATCTATTTTACATCTTGTAGGACAATTAGTACTCCTTTGAAATAGTTGGTATCAATCAAAGTTTAATAAATATCCAAAGAAATTACATGTGTCTATAATTATGTGTCACTTCTAAGCAATCGTGTTAAATTCTTAGGACATTTTGCTTTGAGTATTTAGGTACACTCAAAAGTTTTAATTACCAAAACAAATATAACATTTAATGCTGAATAATGTTTATCATTCTTAAGAATCGTAGTTATAATCTTTAGACAATATTATCGTTTTTAAGTTAGCAGGCTAATATAGTTATAAATATATCCAAAACAAATAGTATAGTGTTCTATAGCAATAACTGTTGTATCATCTTAAAAATCGTATTCATTTTGTAAGGACAATGTTACATCGTATTCTTGAATATGAAGGAGTTAAAAATCAAATTTATATAAATATACAAACGACAATGAACATTTTTAATAGCTGAATTGAACTGTTGTCATCATCTAGCAATTGTATTCATTTTGAAGGAAATTATTACTTGCGAACTTGTTGGAAGTATTGAGAGTTAACTAAGTATATAAAAAAATCCAAAAACGACAAATGATAATGTTATTAGCTGATTAATGTTTCTCTTTAAGATGTTAACATTAGAATTAACATTAAGTTTAGTTTTTTTATAATAAACAAACGAATAGTCATGTGTTCTAATAGCTGAATAATGGTATCATTCTTACAAATCGTTTATTACATTTTAGACAATATAAGTTCTTTTAGAGTTGGTGAGTACATCAAAGTTTATAATAAATTACCCAAAGACAATGTAATTGTTCTAATAGCTAATTGAACTGTTGTCATCATTCTTAAGCAATCGTATTATTTTAAGGCAATAGTTCTTGTTTGAAGTATGTGAGCAACTCAAAGTTTATAAATATATCCCAAGACAAATGTAAGTTCTATATACTGAATTGATGTTGTTATTCTTAAGAAATCGTATATTACATTCTTGGACAATAGTTCTCGCTTTGAAGTATTGGTTTATACATCAAATATAAAAATAATCAAAACGACAAGTAAGTTCTATTACGAATTGAATGTTGTCATATTTTAAGAATCGTATTTTAATTCTTGTAAGGACAATTTACTGACTTGAGTATTGAATGTAGTATCATCAAAGTTTTTAATAAATAATCCAAAAACGACAAATAGTAACATGTGTTCTAATAGTAATTGAACTGTTTCATCATTCTTAACAAATGTATTTTAATTCTTTAGGACAATTAGTTCTCGTCTTTTGATTGGTGAGTATAATCAAAGTTATAATAAAATATCAAAAACGACAATAGTAAATTGTTCTAATACTGAATTGAACTGTTTATCATTAGAAATCGTATATTAATTCTTTAAGACAATTTTTACTGGTCTTTGAGTATTGATGAGGATACATCAAAGTTTTTAATAAATAATCCAAAAACGACAAATGAGTAAATGTGTTCTAATAGCTAATTGAACTGTTGTCATCATTCTTAAGCAAATCGTAATTATTACATCTTGTAAGGACATTGTTCATCGTCTTTAGATATTGAGTGAGTATACATCAAAGTTATAATAAATATATCAAAACGACAAATAGTAATGTGTTCATATAGCTAATGAACTGTTTATCATTCTTAAGAAATCGTATTATTACATTTAAGGACATTGTTACTCGATTTTGAAGTATTGAAGTAGGTATACAATCAAAGTTATAATAAATATATCCCAAAAACGACAAATGTAACAGTGTTCTATATAGCTGAATAATTTTCATCATTCTTAAGCAAATGTAGTTATACATCTTTAGGACATTGTTCTGCTTTGAGTTTGGTAGGATCATCAAAAGTTTTTAATAATATCCAAAAACGACAAATGAGTAAATGTTCTATATAGCTGAATTAATGTTGTATCATTCTTAAGAAATCGTATTATACATTTTTGACAATTAGTTATTCTTTCTTAGAGTATTGGTGAGATACCATCAAAGTTTTATAAATATATCCCAAAACGACAATGAGTAAATGTTTCTATAGCTGAATTGAACTGTTGTATCATTCTTAAGAAATCGTATTATTACATTCTTGTAGGACATTGTTACTCGACTTTGAAGTATTGAAGTGATTATACAATCAAGGTATATAATAAATATATCCAAAACGACAAATGATAACATGTGTTCTAATACTGAATTGAACTGTTGTCATCATTCTTAAGCAAATCGTAGTTATTACATTCTTGTAGACAATGTTACTTGACTTTGAAGTATTGAATTTGGTATCAATCAAAGTATTAATAATTACCAAAAACGCAATGTACAGTGTTATATAGCTGAATGAATGTTTCATCATCTTACAAATCGTATTATAATTCTTTAGGACAATTAGTTATCGTTCTAGAATTGGTGAGTACATCAAGTTAAATAATAATCCCAAAAACAATAGTAATGTTTCTATTACTGAATACTTTTATCATCTTAAATCTAATATTACATTCTTGAGACAATTGTTACACTCGTACTCTTAAAGTATTGAAGTGAATTAACAAATCAAAGGTTTTATAATAAAACCCAAAACGACAAATGTTAACAGTTCTATATACTGATTGAACTGTTTCATCATTCTTAGCAAACGTAGTATTACATTCTTGTAAGGACAATTAGTTATGCGACTTTTGGAAGATTGAGTTTAGTATAACTCAAAGTAATATAATAATATTCCAAAACGAAAATGAGTAAATGTTCTATAAGCTGATAAATTTTCAATTTAGCAATGAGTACACGTTATGGACAATTAGTTTCATGTTCTTCTTAGAGTATTTGGCGTACCGTCAAGTTTATAATATATCCCAAACGACAATTAAAGTTTTATAAGTAATTGAACTTTTACATTCTAAAATCGTAATTATTTAACAATGTTCCTCGACTTCTGAAGTATGAAGTGAGTTCAATCAATTTAATAAATATAAAAAACACAAATTGTAAATGTCTAATACTGATGATTGTCATCATTCTTAACAAATCAGTATAATCTTTAAGCAATTATACTTGGTTGAAGTATTGAAGGTGTAATCAAAGTATATATAAATATCCCAAAAGACAAATGAGTACATGTCTAATACCGAATGACTTTGTATCATCTTAAAAATTGTTATTACTTTGTAGAATTTTACTGTCTTAAGAAGTATTCAAGAGGCATACAGTCATAATTGTATAATAAAATATCAAAAACGAAAATGGTAATATGTGTCTATATAGCTGAATTGAACTGTTGTCATCATTCTTAAGCAAATCGTATTATTACATTCTTGTAAGGACATATATTACACTCGTATTTTAAATATTCGAAGTGTATACAAATCAAAGTTTTATATAAATATATCAAAAACGACAAATAGTAACATGTGTTATATAGCTATTGAACTTTGTCTCATTCTTACAAATCGTAATTATTAATTCTTGTAGGACATTGTTACACTCGATTCTTAGAAGTATTGAAGTAAGTTATACAAATAAAGGTTTTATAATAAATAATCCCAAAAACGACAAATGGAACATGTGTTTCTATTACTGAATTGAACTGTTGTCATTCATTCTTAAGCAAATCGTAGTTATAATTCTTTAATTACAATTAGTTACTGCGAACTTGGAAGTATTGAAGTTTAGATAAACTAAAGTATATAATATAAAAATCCCAAAAATCGACAAATTTTTTAACATGTTTCTATATAGTGAATTGAATGTTTTATCATTCTTAACAAATTGTTAGTTATCACATTCATTATGGACAATTAGTTTCATGCGTTCTTCTAGAATATTGTTGGTCAGCTACAAAGTCATAAGTTTTATAATAAATATACCCAAAAACGGACAAATGAGTAATATGTTCTATATAGCTGAATTAATGTTGTATCATTATTAAAAAATCAATTTTACATTCTTGTAAGGTAAATTAGTTACACTCGTACTTCTTGAATTTGAAGTGTAGTTATACAATCAAAGTTTATAATAAATATATCCTAAAAACGACAAATATGTAACATGTGTCTATAAGCTAATTGAACTGTTGTCATCTTCTAAGCAAATGTATTGTTATTACATTCTTGTAAGGACATTGTTAAGCGAATTGTAAGTATTGAATGTAGGTATACAATCAAAGTATTAAATTATCAAAAGAAATTGTAACAGTGTTCAATATGAATTAATAAATTATCTCAAAAGCAAATGAGTTATACATGTTTAATGACAATTAATTTCATCTTTCTTAGAAAGTATTATGCTGGTAAGCATAAGTTTTAAATAAATTTCCCAAAGAAATGAGTAATATGTTTCTATAAGTTAATTAAATTTTATCACTAAAAATCGTAATTATTAATTCTGTATACATTAGTTAACACTGTACATCTTAAAAATATGAGTATATCAATCAAAGTTTTAATAAATTATCAAAAACGAAATTGTTATAGTGTTTATACGAATAAGTTTCAATTTAAAAATCTATTAATAACAATCTTGTAAGACAATTGTTACTGCGAATTGTTGAATTTTAATAGTTAACCAAAAGTAATATAATAAATTCCTAAAGGACAATTGATTAACAGTTTTTATAGTTGAATTAACTGTTTTCATCATCTAAAATTTGTATTATCAATCTACGACAATTATTTCATTGGTTCTTTTGAAGATTTGTGTCAGCTTACCAACTAGTTTTTATAAAATTATCAAGAAGACAATAGTTATATGGTTCTATTAGAAGATTGTAGTTGTAATCATACTAAAGAAATTAATAATTAATTCTAAAAAGACAAATGTTAAATGTATCTTATATATGAATTAAATTTTCAATCAATTTAAATAAATATATCCAAAACATATTGTAACATGTGTTCTAATAGCTTTGAATTGACTGTTGTAGCATCTACAATCAAGTATTAATTTGTATAACAATATACACAATGTTAAGTATTAAGTTTGGTTAACATCAAATTTAAAAAATATATCAAACCATAGGAACATTGTTATACTGATTAACTTTTGTTATCTTGCAAATCAGTTATTATAATCTTTTATATAATATAATCCAAACTAAAAGTAAATTGTGCTATCACTCAAAAGTTTTAATAATTACATCAAAAACGAAAATATAACATCTTTAGATATTAACTGTATTCTAGATTTTAAAATGTAGTTATACAATCTAATGAAATTATTTATTTCTCAATAATGGGCACAAACAGTAAAGTTTTATAATAATATATCCCAAAAAGACAATGATAATTTGATTCTATATATAATTACTGTTGAATCATTTTAAGAATCGAATTACTTCATTGTAAGTAATTGTTACACTGAACATCTAGAATATGAATTAATTACAAACCAAAGGATTTATAATAAATATTCTAAAAACAATTGATTGTGTTTCTATATAGCAGAATTGAACTGTTGTCATCTTCTTAAGCAAATCGTAGTTATTACATTCTTGTAAGGACAATTGTTTACATGCGTACATTTTAGAGTATTGAAGTTGTAGGATATACTCAAAATGTTTATTAAATATACCCAAAAACGACAAATGAGTAACATGTGTTCTATATAGCTGAATTGAACTGTTGTCATCATTCTTAAGCAAATGTAGTTATTACATTCTTGTAAGGACAATTATTTACATCGTTCTTCTTAGAAGTATTGAGTGCAGGCATACCAGTCATAAGTTTTATAATAAATATATCCCAAAAACGACAAATGAGTAACATGTGTTCTATATAGCTGAATTGAACTGTTGTAAATCATTCTTAAGCAAATCGTAATTATTACATTCTTGTAAGGACAATTGTTACACTCGTACTTCTTAGAAGTATTGAAGTGAAGTTATACAAATCAAAGTTTTATAATAAATATATCCCAAAAACGACAAATGTGTAACATGTGTTCTATATAGCTGAATTGAACTGTTGTCATCATTCTTAAGCAAATCGTAGTTATTACATTCTTGTAAGGACAATTAGTTACTTGCGAACTTGTTGGAAGTATTGAAGTGTAGGTATACAACTCAAAAGTAATATAATAAATATATCCCAAAACGACAAATGAGTAACATGTGTTCTATATAGCTGAATTAAAATGTTGTCATCATTCTTAAGCAAATCGTAGTTATCACATTCTTTGTGGACAATTAGTTTACATGCGTTCTTCTTAGAAGTATTGAAGGTCAGGCATACCAGTCATAAGTTTTATAATAAATATATCCAAAAACGACAAATGAGTAATATGTGTTCTATATAGCTGAATTGAACTGTTGTCATCATTCTTAAGAAATCGTAATTATTACATTCTTGTAAGGACAATTAGTTACACTTCGTACTTCTTAGAAGTATTGAAGTGTAGTATACAAAATCAAAGATTTTATAATAAATATATCCCAAAAACGACAAATATAAGTTGTAATCATTTTTAAAGAAAATCGAAAATTATTACATCTTGTGGGACAATTGTTTACATGTACTCTTAAGTATTGAATGAGTAAACCAAATTTTAAATTTTAAACCCAAAAACGACAAATTTTTTCATTGTTTTCTATATAGCGTTTGAACTTTTTCATCTTTTTAAGCAAATGTAGTTTTTTACATTCTTTAGGAAAATTAGTTCTTGCGAACTTGTTAAAAATATTAAATTTGGGTATACAACTCAAAAGTTAAATAAATATATCCCAAAAACGACAAATGAGTAACATGTGTTCTATATAGCTGAATTGAACATGTTTTTCATCATTCTTATAAGCAAATCGTAGTTATCACATTCTTTAAGGACAATTAAGTTTACATCGTTCTTCTTAGAAGTATTGGTGTCAGGCATACCAGTCATAAGTTTTATAATAAATATATCCCAAAACGACAAATGAGTAATATGTGTTCTATATAGCTGAATTGAACTGTTGTCATCATTCTTAAGCAAAATCGTAATTATTACATTCTTGTAAGGACAATTAGTTACACTCGTATTCTTATAAGTTATTGAAGTGTAGTTATACAAATCAAGATTTTATAATAAATATATCCAAAAACGACAAATATGTAACATGTGTTCTATATAGCTGAATTGAACTGTTGTCATCATTCTTAAGCAAATCGTAGTTATTACATTCTTGTAAGGACAATTAGTTTACTTGCGAACTTGTTGAAGTATTAAAGTGTTAGGCATACAACTCAAAAGTAATATAATAAATATATCCCAAAAACGACAAATTGTAACAAGTGTTCTATATAGCTGAATTGAACTGTTGTCATCATTCTTAAGCAAATCGTAGTTATTCACATTCTTTATGGACAATTAGTTTCATGCGTTCTTCTTAGAAGTATTGGGTGCAGGTCATACCAGTCAAAGTTTTATAATAAATATATCCCAAAACGACAAATGAGTAATATGTGTTCTATATAGCTGAATTGAACTGTTGTAATCATTCTTAAGAAAATCGTAATTATTACATTCTTGTAAGGACAATTAGTTACTATGCGAACTTTTAGAAGTATTGAAGTGTAGTTATACAATCAAAGATATAATAAATTATCCAAAAACGACAATGAAACATGTGTTCTATATAGCTGAATTAATGTTGTCATCATTCTTAAGCAAATGTAGTTATACATTCTTTATGGACAATTAGTTTCATCGTTCTTCTAGAAGTATTGTGGTGCAGGATACAGTCATAAGTTTTATAATAAATATATCCCAAAAACGACAAATGAGTAATATGTGTTCTATATAGCTGAATTGAACTGTTGTATTCATCTTAAGAAAATCGTAATTATTACATTCTTGTAAGGACAATTAGTTACACTCGACTTTTAGAATATTGAAGTGTAGTTTTTACAATCAAAGATTTTTAAAATAAATATATCCCAAAAACGACAAATATGTAACATGTGTTCTATATAGCTGAATTGAACTGTTGTCTATTCTTAAGCAATCGTAGTTATTACATTTTGTAAGGACAATTATTTACTGCGAACTTTTGGAGTATTAATGAGGATACACTCAAAATTTAAAAATAACCAAAAGACAATAGTAACATGTTTCTAATAGCTGATGAATGTTCTCATTCTTAACAAATGTAGTTATTCTTTGACAATTTTTCATGTTCTTTTAGAGTATTGTTGCAGCATCCATCATAGTTTTAAATAAATAATCCAAAAAGCAAATGAGTAATTGTTTCTATTTTTCGATTAATGTTGTATATCTTAAAATGTAATTATAATCTTGTAAGGAAATTGTTCACGTATTTAGAATATGAGTGAGTTAAAATAAAGTTTATAAAATATCAAACACAAGGAAATGTTTCTATATAGCGATTGAATGTTGTCATCATCTAAGCAAATCGTGTATATTTGTAAGAAATTAGTTACTTGCGAACTGTTGGAGTAGGAATTAGGTTACAATCAAAGTAAAAAATATTCCAAAAAGACAAATGTACATGTGTTAATAGTGATTAATGTTGTCATCATTCTTAAGCAAATGTAGATACTTCAAAAGACAATATTATCTTCTTTTAGAGTTTGGGGATACGTCATAATTTTATAAAATATCCAAACACAATGAGTAATGTTCTTTAGCGAATGAACTGTTGTATCATTTTAGAAATGTAATTTACATTCTTGTAGGCAATAGTTAATTTTCTAGATTGAAGTTAGTTATACAACAAAGTTTTAATAAATATACCAAAACGACAAATGTAAATGTGTTCTATTTAATTGATGTTCCATTCTTAACAATCGTATTTAATTCTTGTAGGACAATTTACTCGAATTTGAATATTGAGTGAGTATAAAATCAAAGTTATAAATAACCAAAACGCAATTTGTAACTGTTTATTATAAATGAATTGTACATTTAAGCAAATCGTAGTTTTACTTCT
>JARBHB010000471.1:0-12429 GCA_029891345.1 Dryococelus australis | reverse complement strand
ATTCAGCTATATAGAACACATATTACTCATTTGTCGTTTTTGGGATATATTTATTATAAAACTTATGATGTGTATGCCTGCACTTCAATACTTCTAAGAGACGCATGTAACTAATTGTCCTTACAAGAATGTAATAACTACGATTTGCTTAAAAATGATGACAACAGTTCAATTCAGCTAATTAGAACACATGTTACTCATTTGTCGTTTTTGGGATATATTTATTATATTACTTTTGATTGTATACCAACACTTCAATACTTCCAAAAGTTCGCAAGTAAATAATTGTCCTTACAAGAATGTAATAACTACGATTTGCTTAAGAATGATGACAACAGTTCAATTCAGCTATATAGAACACATGTTACACATTTGTCGTTTTTGGGATAATTTATTATAAAACTTTGATTTGTATAACTTCACTTAATATTCAAATACGAGTGTAAACAAATTGTCCTTACAAGAATTTTAATAATACGATTTGCTTAAGAATGATTACAAACTGTTAAATTCAGCTATATAGAACACATATTACTCATTTGTCGTTCTTGGGATATATTTATTATAAAACTTTTGATGGTATGCCTGCAGTTCAATACTTCTAAGAAGAACGGATGTAAACTAATTGTCGTTACAAGAATGTAATAACTACGATTTGCTTAAGAATGATGACAACAGTTTCAATTCAGCTAATTAGAACACATGTTACTCATTTGTCGTTTTTGGGATATATTTATTATAATTACTTTTGAGTTGTATACCAACACTTCAATACTTCCAAAAGTTCGCAAGTAACTAATTGTCCTTACAAGAATGTAATAACTTACGATTTGCTTAAGAATGATGACAACAGTTCAATTCAGCTATATAGAACACATGTTACCATTTGTCGTTTTTGGGATATATTTATTATAAAACTTTGATTTGTATACTTCACTTCAATACTTCTAAGATGAACGAGTGTAACTAATTGTCCTTACAAGAATGTAATAATTACGATTTTCTTAAGAATGATGACAACAGTTAATTCAGCTAATAGAACACATATTACTCATTTGTCGTTTTTGGGATATATTTATTATAAAACTTATGACTTGTATGCCTGCACCAATACTTCTAAGAAGAACGAATGAAACTAATTGTCCATAAAGATGTGATAACTACGATTTGCTTAAGAATGATGACAACAGTTCAATTCAGCTATATAGAACACATGTTACTCATTTGTGTCGTTTTTGGATATATTTATTATATATACTTTGAGTTGTATACCTAAACTTCAATACTTCCAACAAGTCGAAATGTAACTAATTGTCCTTACAAGAATGTAATAATTACGATTTGCTTAAGAATGATGACAACAGTTCAATTCAGCTATATAGAACACATGTTACTATTTGTCGTTTTGGGATATATTTATTATAAACTTTGATTTGTATAACTACACATCAATACTTCTAAGAAGTACGAGTGTAACTAATTGTCCTTACAAGATGTAATAATTACGATTTCTTAAGAATGATGACAACAGTTCAATTCAGCTATATAGAACACATATTACTCATTTGTCGTTTTGGATAATTTTAAAACTTTGATGTATCTCACTCATATTTAAGAGAGATGACATGTCTAAAGAATTATAATACATTTGCTTAAGATTCAACAGTTATTAGCTATAGACAATGTACATTGTGTTTTTGGGTTAATTATTATAATTGATGTATACTCTTCATATCTAAATATTATATGTCTCAAGAATGTATAATACGATTTGTAGAATGATGAAATTATAGTATAGAACTGTACATTGTCGTTTGGGATATTTTATTATAATTTTGTATTCACTTCATACTTCTAAAAGTGGTAACATTGCCTACAAAGTATATTCGTTTTTTAGAATGATAACTCTTCAGTATGACATTACTTGGTTTTTGGGATATTTATAATTTGTTATCAATATAAAAGGGTATATTGTCTTAGAATGTATATCATTTAAGAAGTAAAGTTCATTCCTATATGAACATTATCATTTCTTTTGGGTATTAAATTGAGGGTGCCTCTCTAAGAGCATGAACATTGTCTAGAATGTATATACGATTGCTAGAAGATGAATAATAGTAATAGACAATGTTATCATTGTTTTTGGGTATTTATATACTTTGAGTGATCCACATTCAATCCAAGTCAGTACAATGTCTTACAATGTAAATCTTCTAGAATGATGACAACAGTTATAGTATAGAAATACTATTGTCGTTTTTGGGTATATTTATATAACTTGATTGTATACTCACTTCATATTCAAACGGAAATTGTCTTAGAATGTATAATCGATTTCTTAAGAATGTACAGTTATTCAGCATATAGAATTACTCTTGGTTTTTAAATTATTAATTTGTGGTACTCATTCAACTAAGAAGAACGTGTACAATGCTACAAGAATGAATACTACGATTGCTTAGAATGTGACAACATTCATTCAGTAATTAGAACACATGTTACTCATTTGTCGTTTTTGGTATATTTTTATATTCTTTGATTGTTACCAAACTTCAATACTTCCAAAGTTCGCAGTAACTATTGTCCTTACAAGATGTAAAATGATTTGCTTAAGAATGTGACAACAGTTCAATTCAGCTATATAAACTGTTACTATTGTGTTTTTGATTATTATTATAATTGATTGTATAACTCACTTCAATATTCTAAGAGACGAGTGTAAATTGTCTTACATGAATAATTCGATTTCTTAGAATGTTACAACAGTTAATTCACTATATGAACACATTTACTCATTTGTCGTTTTGGGATATATTATTATAAAACTTTTGATGGTATGCCTGACACAATCTTCTAAGAAGAACGAATGAAACTAATTGTCTACAAGATGTATAACTACGATTTGCTTAAGAATGATGACAACATTAATTCAGCTATATAGAACATGTTACTATTTGTCGTTATTAATTATTGTCTTACAATTATATACATTCTTAAGATGATAAACTTAATTATTAGAAACACTTTATAATTGCGTTTTTGATATATATTATAAAACTTTGATTTAACATTCAATATTCAGATGAAGTTATATTTCTACAAAATGTAATATACGATTTCTTTAAGATGTACAAGTTCAATTCAGCTATATAGAATAATTACTATTTGTTTTGGAAATATTTATTAATATTATAACATTTCCTTCTTTTTAAATATTATAATATTGTCTTAAAGATGTAATAACTCGATTTGCTAAGAATGATGAAACATTATCAGCTATATAGAACATGTTAACTTTGTCGTTTTTGGATATATTTATTATAAAACTTATATTTGTATACTATCAATATTAAATCGGTGTACTATTGTTTAAGAATGTAATAATTCGATTTGCTTAAGAATATACACAGTTATTCAGTTATAAAACACTTTACATTGTCGTTTTTGATTGTTTATTATAAAACTTTATGTATGCCTAATCAAATTAAATTACGTTTTGAATAATTTTTTAAAGATTGTATAACTACATTCAAATATCAACAGTTCAATCAGTAATATGCCTTACATTTATCTTTTTGGAAATTATTATAACTTAATTTATTAGAAATTCAATATTAACATTTTCTATGAATATTTCTTAAAAAATGTAATTACTACGATTTGCTTAAATTGAAACGTTCAATTAGCTAATAAAACATGTTAATATTGCGTTTTTGGATATATTTATAAAATTATTGTTTTAAAACTTTCATTTCTTTTTGAGTGATTTAACTAATTCCTTCAGATGTATATACATTTTTAAGTATACAACAGTTAATTCACATTCAAAAATATTTACTCGATTTGCTGGTATCTTTGGAATATTTTTTTTAAAACTTTATGTATACTCTTGCAATTATTCTAAATTAAATTAACAATTGCATAAAGAATGTCTTAAAGAATTTATTAAGAAGATTTAAAATATTCAGCAATAGACATTCATGTCTTTTTGATATATTTTTATAATTTTGTTTTGGTATATTATTACAATTTCTGATAACCATACTAATTCTTAAAGATGTAAAACTGTTGCTTAAGAATGATGAAAACGATTTCTTCAGATATGAAACATGTTACTATTTGTCGTTTTTGGATATTTTTATTTATTTTATTTAAAACTTACTCAATACTTCTAAAAGTCGATGTAACTAATTGTCCTTACAAGAATGTAATAATACGATTTGCTTAAGAATGATGACAACAGTTCAATTCAGCTATATAGAACACATTACCATTTGTCGTTTTTGGGATTATTTATTATAAAACTTTGATGTATACTCATCAATATTCTAAGAAGTACGTGTAACAATTGTCCTACAAGAATGTATAATACGATTTGCTTAAGTTTTTGGGATATATTTATTATATTACTTTTGAGTTGTTACCTACACTTCAATACTTCAACAAGTTCGCAGTAACTAATTGTCCTTACAAGAATGTTAATAACTACGATTTGCTTAAGAATGATGACAACAGTTCAATTCAGTTTTAGAACACATGTTACTATTTGTCGTTTTTGGGATATATTTATTATAAAATCTTTGATTGTATACTCACTTCAATAATCTTAAGAGATACGCAGTGTAACTAATTGTCTTACAAGAATGTAATAATACGATTTGCTTAAGAATGATGACAACAGTTCAATTCAGCTATATAGAACACATATTACTCATTTGTCGTTTTTGGGATATATTTATTATAAAACTTATGATGGTATGCTGCACTTCAATACTTCTAAGAAGAACGATGTAACTAATTGTCTTACAAGAATGTAATAACTACGATTTGCTTAAGAATGATGACAACAGTTCAATTCAGCTATATAGAACACATGTTACTCATTTGTCGTTTTTGGGATTATTTATTATAAAACTTTTGAGTGTATACTACAATTCAATACTTCTAAGAGTTACGCATGTAACAATTGTCCTTACAAGAATGTATAACTACGATTTGCTTAAGAATGATGACAACATTAATTCAGCTATATAGAACACATGTTACATTTGTCGTTTTTGGGATATATTTATTATAAACTTTTGAGTTGTATAACCATACACTTCAATACTTAAAAGTCGCAGTAACTAATTGTCCTTACAAGAATGTTATAACTACGATTTGCTTAAGAATGATGACAACAGTTCAATTCAGCTAATAGAAACATGTTACAAATTTTCGTTTTTGATATATTTATTATATTACTTTGAGTTGTATACAACACTTCAATACTTAAAACAGTTCGCAAGTAACTAATTGTCCTTACAAGAATGTTATAACTACGATTTGCTTAGAATGATGACAACAGTTCAATTCAGCTATATAGAACCATTTACTATTTGTCGTTTTTGGGATATATTTATTATAAATCTTGATTGTATACTACACTTCAATAAATCTAAGAAACGAGTGTAATAATTGTCCTTAAAGAATGTAATAATTATATTTTCTTAAGAATGAAGAAACATTTCAATTCAGCTATATAGAACACTATTACTCATTTTTCGTTCTTGGGATATATTTATTATAATTATGACTGGTATGCCTGCAGTTCAATACTTCTAAGAAGAACATGTAACTAATTGTCGTTACAAGAATGTAATAACTACGATTTGCTTAAGAATGATGACAATAGTTCAATTCAGCTAATTAGAACACATGTTACTCATTTGTCGTTTTTGGGATATATTTTTATTACTTTGATTGTATACTACACTTCAATACTTCCAACAAGTTCGCAGTAACTAATTGTCCTTACAAGAATGTAATACTACATTTGCTTAAGAATGATGACAACATTCAATTCAGCTATATAGAAACATGTTACATATTGTCGTTTTTGGATATATTTATTTTAAATCTTTGATTGATTATACACTTCAATATTCTAAGAAGTACAGTGTAACTATTGTATTACAAGAATGTAATAATTACGATTTCTTAAGAATGATTACTACAGTTCAATTAGCTATATAGAACCATATTACTCATTTGTCGTTTTTCTGATATATTTATTATAAAACTTTGATGGATGCCTGCACACATACTTCTAAGAAGAACGCATGAAACTTATTGTCTAAAGAATGTGATACTACAATTTGCTTAAGAATGATATAACAGTTCAATTCAGCTATATAGAACACATGTTACTATTTGTCGTTTTTGGATATATTATATTACTTTTGAGTTATATACCTACACTTCAATACTTCCAACAAGTTCGCAAGTAATAATTGTCCTTACAAGATGTAATAACTACGATTTGCTTAAGAATGATGACAACAGTTCAATTCAGCTATAAGAACACATGTTACACATTTGTCGTTTTGGGATATATTTATTATAAAACCTTTGATTTGTATAACTTCACTTCAATACTTCTAAGAAGTACGGTGTAACAAATTGTCCTTACAAGAATGTAATAATTACGATTTTGTAAGAATGATTACAAACAGTTCAATTCAGCTATATAGAACACATATTAATCATTTGTCGTTTTGGGATATATTTATTATAAATTTATGACTGGTATGCCTGCACCACAATACTTCTAAGAAGAACGAATGAAACTAATTGTCATAAAGAAACTAATTGTCCTTACAAGAATGTAATAATACATTCTTAAGATGATTAACAGTTCAATTCATCTATAAGAACACATTACTCATTTGTCGTTTTTGGATATTTTTTATAAAACTTATGATGTATCTCATTCAATACTTCTAAAGACGATGAACTAATTGTCCATAAATATGTGATAATTACATTTTTAAGATTGATGACAAAGTTCAATTATATATAGAACAATGTTATCATTTGCGTTTTTGTTGTAATTTTAAAAACTTGATGATTGCCTTCAATTCAATACCTAAGAAGTACTCTGAAACAATTGTCCTACAAGAATGTAATAACTACATTTGCTTAAGAATGATGAAACAGTTCAATTCAGTATTAGAACATGTTACTCATTTGGCTTTTTGGGATAATTTTTATATTACATTTTGAGTGTATTCAAATTCAATACTCAAAAGTTCCAAGTAATAATTGTCCTCAAAGAATGTAATAACTACGATTTGTTAAGAATGATGACAACAGTTCATTCAGCTTTATAACTTACATTCTTGTAAGGACATTAGTTACCGGCGAACTTGTTGGAGTTTTTGAAGTGTAGGTATACAACTCAAAAGTAATTTTAAAAAATATATCCCAAACGACAAGGGAGTAACATGTGTTCTAATTAGCTGAATTGAACTGTTGTCATCATTCTTAGCAAACTTTGTTTATTACTTCTTTTAACGGACAATTAGTTAATTGCTTTTCTTCTTAAAGTATTGAACTGCAGGCATACCAGTAATAAGTGTTATAATTAATATATTACCAAGAAACGACAAATGATATCTGTGTTTTTATATAGCTGAATTAACTGTTGTCATCTTTCTAAGCAAATCGTATTATTACTTTCTTGTAAGGACAATTAGTTACACTCGTATTTTTAGATTTATTGAAGTGTAGTTTTTACAATCAAAGATTTTTTAAAAAATATATCTCAAAAAGGGACAAATATGTAACATTGGGGTCTTTATAGCTGAATTGAATGTTTTCATCATTCTTAGCAAATCGTAGTTATTACATTCTGTTAGGGAAAATTGTTTACTTTGAGTACATCTTAGAGGTTATTGAATTGTAGAAACATCATTTCAAAAGTTTTGTAATAATTACACCCCCAAAAAAGCGACAAATGAGTACAGGGGGTCTATTAGCTGAATTGAAACTGTTTTTTCTTTTTTTAAGAAGATGGTAGTTATCCACATTCTTTATGGACAATTAGTTTCATGCGTTTTTTCTTAGAAGTATTGTGGGCAGGCTTACCAGTCATAAGTTTTATAAAATATATCAAAAAAAACGACAAATGAGTAATATGTGTTCTATATAAATGAATTGAACTGTTGGAATCATTTCTTAAGAAATCGTATTATTACATTCTTGTAAGGACAATTAGTTACACTCGTACTTCTTAGAAGTATTGAAGTGTAGTTTATTAACCAAAATCAAATATTTTATAATAAATATACCCCAAAAAAAAGGGACAAATATTAAAATGTGTTTTTATATAGCTGAATTGATCTGTTGTCTCATTCTTAAGAAAATTTTGAGTATCATTTTTATAATTTTGTAAGGAAAATTTTATTACTTGCGACTTGTTGGAAAAGTATTGAAGTGTAGGTATACAATCAAAAGGTAATATAATAATTATTCCCAAAAACGACAAATGAGTAACATGTGTTCTTATTAACTGGAAGGACTGTTGTATCTTTTCTTAAAGCAAATCGTAGTTATTACATTTTTTTTTAAACGACAATTAGTTTACAGCGTTTTCTTAGAAGCTTTTGATGCAGGCATACCAGTCTTAAGTTTATAATAAATATTTCCAAGAACGACAAATGATAATATGTGTTCTATATAGTAAATTTTGAACTTTTGTCATCATTTTTAAAGCAAACGTAGTATTTACTTTTGTAAGGACAATTAGTACTTGGCGAACTTGTTATAAGTATAAGTGAAAAGTATACAACTCAAAGTAATATAAAATATATCCAAAAACGACAAATGAGGTAACATTAGTTCTATTTAGCTGAATTGAACTGTTGTCTTTCTTTTCTAAAGCAAATAGTAGTTATTACATTCTGGTGTAAGGGAAAATTTAAATTACATGCTTTCTTCTTAGAAGTATTGAACTGCAAGCATACCAGTTATAAGTTTTTATAATAAATATATCCAAGAACGACAATGAGTAATATGTGTTCTTATAGCTGAATTGAACTGTTTTTCATAAATCTTAAGAAAATTTCGAAATTTATCATTTTTTGGGAAGGACAATTAGTTACACTCTTTATTTCTAGATTTATTGAAGTGTAGTTATACAATCAAAGATTTTTACAAAAATATATCCAAAAACGACAAATATGTAACATATGTTCTATATAGTGAATTGAATTTTGTCATCATTCTTAAGCAAAACGTTGTTATAACCATTTTTGTAAGGGACAATTAGTTACTTGCGAATTTGTTGGAAGTATTGAAGTGTTGGTGAACAACTCAAAAGTAAATTTAAAAAAATATATCCAAAAAGGGACAAATGAGTAAATTGTGTCTAATTAGCTAATTGAAACGGGTGTAATCATTCTTAAGCAAATCTTTTGTTATTAAATTTTGTTAGGACAATTGTTTTACATGAGTACATCTTAGAGGTTTGGGAATTGTAGGCACAACACTCAATAGTTTGTAAAAATTTTCAACGGGAAAAAAAAGAACAAAGGAGTAACATGTGTTCTATTAGATAAATTTGAACTGTTTTCAACCATTCTTAAGCAAACGTAGTTATACATTCTTTATGGACAATATTTTCCCTGCGTTCTTCTTAGAAGTATTGTGGTGCGGGGCTACCAGTAAAGTTTTTAATTTAATACATCCAAAAACGACAAATGAGTAATATGTTTTCTATATAGTGAATTGAACTGTAGTAATCATTCTAAGAAAATCGTAATTATTAATTTTCTTGTAAGGACAATTGTTACACTCGTACTTTTTAGAAGTATTGAAGGGTAGATATACAAAACAAGATTTTAAATAAATTTATCCCAAATCGACAAATATGTACATGTGTTCTATATAGCTGAATTAAAACTGTTGTCATCATTCTAAGCAAATGGGTAGTATTTACTTTCTTGTAAGGACAATTAGTTACTTGCGAACTTTTTGGAAGTATTGAAGTGTAGGGAAACAATCAAAAGTAATATAATAAATATATCCCAAAAGGGACAAATGAGTAACATGTGTTCTAATTAGCGGGAATTGAAATGTTGTCATCATTCTTAGCACAATCGTAGTTATTACATTCTTGTAAGGGACAATTAGTTAAAATGCGTTCTTCTTAGAAGTATTGAACTCCCAGGCATCCAGTAAAAAAAGTTTTTATAATAAATATATCCCAAGAACGCCCAAATGAGTAATATGTGTTCAAATATAGCTAAAATTAAAATGTTGTCATCATCTTAAGCAAAATCTTTATTATTTACATTCCTGAAAAGACAATTTTTTTCCCATCGTATTCTTTAGATTTATTGAAGTGTAGTTATTACTAATCAAAGATTATAATAAATATTCCCAAAACGACAAATATGTAACAGTGTTTTATTGCTGAATTGAACTGTTGTCATCAATCTTAAGAAAAATCGTAGTTATTTACATTCTTGAAAAGGCAATTAGTTACTTGCGAACTTGTTGGAAGTATTGAAGTGTAGGTATACAACTCAAAAGTAATTTAAAATATATCCCAAAAACGAAAATGTGTTAACATGGGGTTATTAGCTGAATTTAAACTGTTGTCATCATTTTTAAGCAAATCGTAGTTATTACATTCTTGTATCGGAAAATTTTGTTACATGCGTTCTTCTTAGAAGTATTGAACGCGGGATACCAGTCAAAGTTTTATAAAAAAAATTCCCAAAAACGAAAAAGAGTAATTGGTTCTATATATGTTTTAAATTTTTGTAACCTTTTTAAAAAATCTTTAATTTTTAAAAATTTTTGAAAAAAATTTTGTTACCTCTTATTTTAAAATATTGAAGTGAATTTATACAAAAAAAAGGTTTTAAAAAATTATAAAAAACGAAAAATAGTAAATGTTTTTATATCTAAATTAACTGTTTCATCATTTTTTAAGAAATTTAAAAGTTTTACTTTTTTGGGGAAGGGGACAATTAGTTATTTGCAAAAATTTTTTGGGGAAGTTTTAAATTTTGGGTTAAAAAAATAAAATTTTTAATTTATAATAAATTTTCCCCCCAAAAACGAAAAATTTGAGAAAAAATTGTTTTTTTAAAATTAGTTAAAATTAAAAATTTTGTCATAATTTTTTAAGAAAAAATGTATTATTAAAAATTTTTTTGTAAGTTTTTTTGTTACATCCGTTTTCGGGGGAAGTTTAATTTTGCAGGCTTTCCCAGTAAATTTTTTAATTTTAAATAAAAAAAAGAAAAAGAGTAATATGGTTCTTTATGCTAAATTTTAACGTTTCTTTTTAAGAAAATCGAAATTTATTACATTTTGAAAGGGGACAATTTTTTTACAAAAAATTCTTGGGTTTTTATTGAAGTGAAGTTTCAAATAAAAGGTTTTATAAAAAATACCCCCCAAAAAACGACAAAATTTTAAAAAATTTTTTAAAAAATTTGAATTGAATGTTGCATCTTTTTTAAAAGCAAATTTTTAGTTTTAAAATTTCTTGTAAGGAAAATTTTGTTTTTTGGGAAAATTTTGGGAAAGGGTTTTTAAGTTTTGGGGTTAAACAACTCAAAAGTAATAAAAAAAAAACCCCCCAAAAAAAGAAAAAATGGGGAAAAAGTGTTCAATAGCTAAAAAAATTGTTGTCATCTTTTTAAAGCAAAGGGGAGTTTTAAATTTTGTAAGGAAAATTTTTTACGGGCCCTTTTGGGGTATTAAATTGGGGAAAAACCCCAAAAAATTTTTTAAAAAATTAAACCCCAAAAAAACCCCCAAATGAAAAAAGTGTTCTATAAGTAATTTGGAACTGTTGTATCATTCTTAAAAAAATGAAATTTTTACATTTTTTAAAAGGTTTTTTGTTCATCGTTTTTTTTAAGTTTTTAAATGAAGGGAAAAAAATAAAAGGGTTTTATAAAAAATTTATCCAAAAACGACAAATGGTAAATGTTTCTTAGGGTAATTAAAACTTTTGTTTCATTTTTTAAAAGAAATCGAATTTTCATTTTAAAAAGGGGCCCAATTTTTTCCCTTAATTTTAAAAAATTATTGAAGGTTTTATAAAAATAAAAATTTTTAAATAAATTTTCCCAAAAAACGAAAAATTTGGAAAAATGTGTTCAAAAATTAAAATTGAATGTTGTCCCCATTCTTAAGCAAATCGTTTTTTAATCTTTTTGGACAATTGTTTTTGGAAACTTTTGGGTTTTTAAAGGGGTGGGTTTTCCCAACTAAAAAAAGTTTTTAAAAAATTAAAAAAAAAAACCGACAAATGGAAACATGTTTTTAAATTTAGCGAATTAAACGGTTGTCATCTTTCTTAACAAATCGTAGTTTTACACTTTAAAGGACAATTATTTTTTTTCGTTCTTCTTAGAAGTATTTGGGCATACCAGTCTTAAGTTTTAAAATTTTAAATTTCCCCAAAAAACGACAAAGGAAATTTGTTTTATATAGAAAAATTGAACTGTTGTAATTTTTTAAGAAACTTTTAATTTTTACTTTCTTGTAAGGACAATTATTTACATTCGTTTTTTAAAAATTTTAAAGGGTGTAGTTATAAAAATAAAAATTTTATAAAAAATATACCCCAAAAAAACGACAAAA
>JARBHB010000470.1:0-7500 GCA_029891345.1 Dryococelus australis | reverse complement strand
AAAAAAAGGGTTTTAAAAAAAAAAAAAAAAAAAAAAAAAAAAAAAATTTTTTAAAAAAATTTTTTTTTGTTTTTTTTTTTTTTTTCCCCGGGGGGCCCCCGGGGGGGGAAAAAGGGGGGGGGGGAAAATTAATGCCTGCTGATCGTATGAGCATGTTTATTTTTGGGATATTCTAAATACCAAAGCATATACACTGAAACAAAAAAATTATAAGTACTGTTTTACTTTTTGATTACATACATAAATGTTTTAATTATAATTACGAGCTTCATTCGTTTCCATTAACAGAATATACATAGTTCAATGCGCCTTATATTCAAACATTATCTATTATTATCATCGTGTGAAAACGCATTAAAAATTCGTAATTTTCTTGACTGGTACATCAACTACCAAGGTAAAATATGTATTTATGGATATATAAATATATAACGGAAAATAATAGACTAATCAATAAAAAAAAAGTAAAATAAATATTTAGTTATAAACATTATTTTGTGCTAGTATTATGCTTCAAATTAGCGTAGCTGCACCAAGAGAACCACGTAAGATGCTAGGGAGCCCATCAGTGAGAAGAAGGTAGGACGATTCAAGCTGAAGAATCCCCAAGTACTGAAAACCAGTGGGCTTTCACACATCTGCCGGGAGAATATCTGCAACTCCTTCACGGCGGATGGACTCAGAGATCTTTTCAGGCTTAACTTCTGCAATAAAGCTATGGTCTTCTCTTGTTTGTCAGATACATGTTGTGGCAAGAATGTGGTAAGGAATATATATGAGAAAACATTAATCATCCATATTATATAAAGTGTTAGGTAGATGGCATTCCTGTAAATTGTTTTTTTGTGATTCCGGCCAAAATGGGCGATAGCCATTTTCGCGCAGAATATAAGAATACTTTATGCTGGACATGACAAAAATTATTATTTGAAATCCAAACAAGTTTTCCACCATTCGCATTGTTTCGCGGATGAAGTATAATATCCCTCTTACGTTCTTCAACATGCTAGCTGTTGTGTGGAAACCACTGGCTTGGGTTCTGCAAACTGATTCCTGAAGGCTATGTAGCATTGCAACTCGAGTGGATCTTGGTCGATAGATGTCTCTAGGTATCATCATTCTCGGATTGGATAGTGTTGTTTGAGTTATGTCATTTCTGCAGGTGCAAAGAGCCTCGATTTCTTGGTTTAACTGATCGATAGCCTTTCCAAGTGGCAGAAGTGTGTTCAAGTAAAGCACAATACCAGTTCTTTGAAAATATCAGAGAAAACATAGCAAGGGACCGTAATATCTCATCTTTGTAATTGAAGTACATCGACATTGAGCACACATAACATTCAAAAACGGTCAAAAGGCACAGCTGCAAACACAGCACCATTCTGACACATCTGTATTGATCCAGTTTGTGGGGAGAAGCAATTCGTCCATGTGAAGTATTCTTCTGGTGATCTCACTTATTTGAGCGCTTGTCCACGTAGCTAATGTAGTGACACCACTTCCTGTGCTCACGACAGCGGGGATCCAGAAAGTGATCATGTTCAGAATATAATTGTTCTCATCTTGAGGTCTTGTGTAATACCAATGAACTGAGCTTCCTACAATGAGCAGAAGTATGTAGGCAACAGATTGTACAGTACCACTTGTGGGAGTCCTATGAATACGCAGGTCATCATCAGGAAGACATTCTATTGGCGCCAAACCAAGGGTCTTCAGAACGGCAAAGAATGGCCTCAAAACTGTGCAAATACTGATCCGGTGTTTGGATGTCTTCATCGTGTCAAAATTTATTACGATGCTGTCAGTGTAGAAGAGCAGTCATATTATGCCAAATAATGTATACACATCACCAATATCAAGATGAAAACATAGTTAGTTACACATTTCATAATATAGACCTATAGCCATATACATGAGAGGTGAGTAAATGTAAGTTTCCTTGTACGCAAATCGAATACAACTTAAAACACAGGTGAATGTGACTTCTGACCAATACGACCGGAAACGAAACATAAACTGAATAAGGATAGCTGTATGAAAATGAAGTCGTGCGTCTGAGTGCTGCTACATACTTACAATTTATTAGTGGGAGTGGCAATCAGAATAATAGACCATCATTGGAATTAAATATCGATTGAGGAGCTTTATACGTCCTTCCTAACAAAGAAATACTATCTTCATCTTGCTACTCCCTTGCCCCAAAGGACGTGGTAAGGTGGAAATAAGCAGACCGCAGAGTAAGAAATCCAAGTAAAATAAAAACACTCGTTTGAGCAGAAATCTAGCATATGAATCACAAAACATTAAAGCGAGAGAATGTTGTTTCTGAAAGCAGAAACCACGAGGTATTGCATTTATTAGTTATTTGGTCATTGTACGTTTTCTCGAAGTTTGTCGGAAAAAAATTAGAAGTATTTTTGTTTTTACATTTATTATCTTTATATTTTTGCATCACATCATTTATAATTAAAATATAATTGCAAATAACAAGATTCTTACCAAAAATGTCAGGTATGACAAAATTCAAATACTATAATTCTTACCTTTTAATTCAATTTAGGCCTATAAGGCTCCATGGTGATTATAGGAGTAATCTACAGTAAAGAAAATTCCTTCCACACCATGCAATTTTCCAAGTATACAACAGTGTACTAAACAGTTTTAAATATTTACTTAGTAAATAATTAGCTGTTAATACTGAAGTTCCGCGATAAATATTTAAGTGCAGAAAAATAGCTATCCTATACTACTAACTAGAAATATTTTTATTGCCCCTACGGACATGAAGCTATCACATTTCGAACATATGTGTGCTTTGGGATGGAAAGACAAACATGGATTTTTGACGATCGCAAATGACTGGCCCCTATATAATGCGAGGTACAGGAGTTGGTAAGATCAGTCGATCGCTAGCCATCGAGAGTGTTCAAAGGCAAATTATCGACAGATTGAATGCAGAATCTGCAGAAAATAAAGAGAATCTGAAAAACCGGGAAGGATATATTACACAAAGTTCGATAAGTCGATTTCCCACATAGCCACGAAAACAGATATTCAAAATTACATCGAAAGTCTGAGCAAAATGGAAAGTATGTAGGTGGAGACTCACAAGTAACCCTATAAAATAGAGCGACAGTGGGAAATATTATTCAGTATGATGGCTGACAGTGCTAGCGAACTACATCCGGTGATTCAATCTGTCCTACTCAAAGTGTTTGCTCGCAAAGAAAGCCAAAATGTCACGCAACTATGTAAATGAAGAAATTTTTAAGCACATTACTCATCGTCTCGATGTACTCAGAGAAAGCTATGGGGCACCTGTAGCTGTAAAGTCTGAAATCGACAGTACTGCCAAACTTTTTAAGAAGCGAAAACCTGATGAAGTACAGTCAAATCAGGACGATGGATGGGATGCGGATTTGCCACACAAGAAAAACTACGTAAGAGAGCCTTGAAATCTAATGCTTTGGCTCAACGGTACTAACGATCGTTCACATCTCGTAATAATAATGCCACGCACACTGTGTGCAGGCATTATGATAAATGGTTCCCCGATACTGGTGAAATAGAGTTTCTAGCAGATGGGAGCATCCACGTTGGCAATTACATGGGACGTGGAACCCCCGGACTATGCGAACTTCTATTTCGCAAGGAGCCCAGGAAGTTTACTGAATCGGACCTCCTAGAATACAAGACTTTGCTCGAACTCAAGCACGTACTTTACCGAGACAACGGTCCTGAGACACGTGTTTATAAGGATGAAGATCATCTAAAATCTACATTCTAGCAGACCTATTCAGCGGCCTCTAACTGAAAAGCGGCGAAGGTATAAAGTAGATAGACAACGGCAAAAACATCGACCACATATTCTGGGACGACTCGAACGAGCTGGTGGATAGGCTGCAGCTACTCCTTGCTTCACAAGATGTTGGATAACACTCCCACACCAACGAGATAGTTTCAATCATCGAAGAACTTAAAGAAGTGGGCTACATAACGATGAGTCGAATGGTCATCGCCTGCTTCAAGTGGTTGTGTTTCCCTCACCGCAACAATTCCTGGGTCATCGAGGCGGACATCGAGAAGTGAATGTCGAAGAAAATTAATAAGTTGCATTGAAATATGTAAATTCTGTTCATGAAAATGAATGAAGCTACGTAATTATGATAAAAGCAGTTATGTATGTAATTAAAAGTAAAACAGCACTTGGCATCATTATATTTGTTGGAATGTATATGCTTTGGTATTTAAAATATCCCAAAATTAATATGCTCATACGATCAGCAGGCCGTAATTCTTACTCTTATTAGTGCTTTTAATCAATATGATAATTGTTTCAATTTTAAATATTAATAAACTAATCGCTGTGGTTCTATTTGCATAAGTAGTTCTATTATTACGCTAAATGGAATCTTGTTTTGATCGTGACTTGTGGATAAATCATTTTTATTTGATGTTAGTTGTATTTTGAAAATACATGTGAAATTTTGTGTGTTTAAAAAGTATAATGATTTTCCTTGCTGAGTCTACTTCAGCGAGCATATTGATGGGTTATAGACGAGCTATAAACTGAGTAGTACGCGGATATTTACAAAGGTTGACTGAAATGGAACACGAGAAAACCAACAAAGCAGCAATAAAAATATCAGATAACTCAAACAAATAAGCCCATATCCAAGAAAAACCTATGAATAAACCGTATTTCCGAAGATTCCAGTGACTCTGACAGTGACAGCTTTCTCTGCACTATGATAGCGACAGCTATCGGAGTTACTCGAATCTTCGGAAAAAACAGTGACATTAGTAATAACTATGATATTGATGTATTTAATATTGCTGCTAGTCTAAGTTATTATGTGGAGCGTTTTGTAGATTTGGAGACGAAACTTGGTACAAAAGTGTCCCTTGTCAACATGGTCTTATTCGTAATGCATCTGAATTGATACAGGTAGAGGGATACACATGTACTTTGTGTGTTCGAAAAGGAAAACTAAAAAAATAAGCTGTAATATGTTAGTTTCTTGATTTTTCGCATTATGATAACTTGCTTGTGCCAAACTTCAGCCGGTGTAAATTTTCTGCCTTTATTTTATTTTCGTCACAACTAGGCCTATTCTTTCGTACAAGTGCTACGAAAATGTTTCATTTGGCAATTGGTTTTATATTGCGTGGGATTCCCCCACAGTGTGCGAACCAGTACCAGACAGGATGGATAATGACACGCAATGACATCTTTTTACTTTTTTTGTACTTTTAACTAGGTCAGTCTTACTTTAAAATTTGTTGGTATTTTAATATGTAAAACATTGTTAAGTGGCTTAGTGTGTATGTTTTCAAGTAAATTGCTTACATTTTAGTGTGTGTAATATATATATATATATATATGTTAGTATATATAATCAAATTTGGCCACACGAAACTCTTTTTTCCACCATTTCGTAAAATGTTATCATAAGACAGCGAAAAATTATATCATATCTATAAAAGAAAGAGATAACTACCATGCTTTGAAAAAAAAAATCAGCATTATGGCAAGCTACGTAAGTTGATATGTTTTGAGTGTATGACAGAGAAAATAATTTTTAAAAGTGTGAGCATTAAACGTTTAAACTCAGTATTTGAATCTACGAAACTAGAAAATAATTGTATCATTAATTATATGCTGCCAGTAGCCATTATAATATAATATATATGACTTTATTTGTTTATACGAAGCATCATTTCTTCGGTATTTTGTAAGATGACCTCTAATGAAACATATATTTTTTTTTTTTGTTTCTCATAACTTGGAAAAACCACAAACCAATTTCTTCGAAATTCGGCGAAGAAATAGTAATATGGTAGCCATATTAATTGATATGTTTTAGTTGTGCAAATATTTTAGTATCGGAATAGCAACTATAAATGCATTTTAATTTAGTGTATTATAACAACGAAACTAAATAAGCAATTTTATCTTAACTTTGCATAATCTATTTATGACAATGAACGAATCTGCTTATATATAAACTTTTTTTTTTTCATATTTGAAGATTGGCACATAAAAAATGGAGTTTTTATAGACTAATCAACCGAATCTATACAAAAATTTCACGCAAATATTGCTATAGTATGGAATGTAAACTGAGGAGTTTTAGGTGCACTGACTATTTCTTAATGATGTTTATGTACGTAAATAATAGACAATAATATTACATATATTCGATAAAAATTCTCCAAAAATTTAACAAACTTCGTATGCTAATAGTATTCATGAGGATGATTCACAGACTTTTTTTCCCTTTATTTTTTTATATTGCCAGGAAAGAAATTGAACATTTTGACATATTTTCGGAATCATTGCACTCATTTTCACCAAATTGTGACAACATTCGTGCTACAATAGGCCATGTAGAGGTACGTGCTTTAAATGGGGACAAACATTGATTTTCAAAAAAGATGCAACAATATTATTTTAAAAATCTGACAAAAAAACTTCAAATTTTAAACAAATACACCCTATATTTAGAACTCTTTATATTAGAAATATCTTATGTAGAACACGTTCTTTAAGGCATTTTTTTTAAGGAAACACCGATTTAAAAATTATTTTTTTGCTTTATATGTGGAACAATGAGCAGAGTTACATCAACATTTTCACAGGAAAATAGCGCTACGGTAGGTCATGTGAACATGTGTGTTATAAGTTGCTCAGGCCATTATTTTCAAAATATTGAGCATGTAACATTTTTCAGGTTAGTGAACCCTGTCATTCAAAATATTAAAGTTATTATATCTTAAGTTTATGCTCTGACTCATATTCCCTTGATACAGTTGATTGCATGCTAGCTACATTTTTATTTATTATTGTCTCGGTATTGTTGCATATGTTTCTTGTCTCATCTCTAATAATATTGCGCTGTGAACGAGAAGTCAATGACTACCTATCATGAGTACTTAGAAAAACTTAATTAAAAATTATTTTCACCCATGTAGGGAAAATTAAGCTCATCAGTTATATCAGTAGTCTTCTATTTTAACATTTTACTTTCAGTTCCGCTAATAGAAAGACATATTTGAAGTTTCTGGCTAGCTACTTTTCTGATAAATAAAAGCTGTTTTTCAGGAATAACCAAAACACTACTTGGAAATCCAAACAACGGATAACAAAGTTGTACATAAATTTAGAGATATATTTCTCAGCCAGGTTATTGAAATGAAAACACTGAAAGTTTAAAAATCGTAATTGGTAGATTGGAAAATAAGAAATGATTTATATAGCATCACCTAACAATGCATTCGACTGTCACTATGTTGAAGTATGAACATTGTGCATTATTTAATGCAGAAAACAGTAATAACTATTGTTTTATGCACACAACGTAAAACTAATTACGCTGTAACTAATACATTAGTAGGATTTGAAATAGGAATTCGTGAAAGGGAAATAATAGTAATATCCTTTAAGAAATATTTTCTCCATGTATTTTATAATTTGAAAACTATGATTGCTTCGGAATGAAA